>JBBDGP010004962.1:0-100076 GCA_037952835.1 Lithobates septentrionalis
CCTGCATACTTTTGCTAATAAGTGTCCCTCGTTCCCATCTCAAAAAGTTGGGAGGTATGTTTACACCAGTGGCGGCTGGTGCTCAAAATTTTTTGGGGGGACGAAAAATTCTGAAAAATACTGAAAAAAAAATCAAATGCAGCCACTGTGCCCCATCAAATGCAGCCACTGTGCCCCATCAAATGCAGCCACTGTGCCCCATCAAATGCAGCCACTGTGCCCCATCAAATGCAGCCACTGTGCCCCATCAAATGCAGCCACTGTGCCTATCAAATGCAGCCACTGTGCCTCATCAAAAGTTGCCACTGTGACCCCCCCCCCCCCCCACCTGCTCGCCGTCTGACCGGCACATACCCTATCTTGGTGGCGGGTCAGGCAGCGGGTGATGGTGGAGAGCTGTGGGACCTTGCAGCGGGTCAGACAGCAGTGAGCTGTGTTCTCCATGCATCTCCTCCCCTCCTCCTGATAGGTGTCCAATAGCGCCTGTCCATTCAGCCAATTAGGTGATGGGTAACAGACCCACGCTTCCTGATTGGCAGAAAGGCGGTTCAGTGTTAGAAACACACCTGGGTGGACTATGAGCGTCCATGCATTGTGCTCGGAGTCCACCTTTTTTGAAGCCTATTGGAGGTTATGACTCTAATCAGGTGCTTCAGAAATACACCCCTGCCACTGTAATTTAGGCGCCCGGCATCCAAAAAGGGTCCGGATGCCTGAATAGGGAGTGCTATGCATGAATCTATCCATTACCATATAGGGGGGTGGCTTTAATGGATGGGCCACCCCTGCTTTACACACACATGAACTTTAATGGCACCCCAGTCTTAGCCCGTAGGGTTCAATATTGAGTTGGCCCACCCTTTGCAGCTATAACAGCTTCAACTCTTCTGGGAAGGCCGTCCACAAGGTTTAGGAGTGTGTCTATGGGAATGTTTGACCATTCTTCCAGAAGCGTATTTGTGAGGCCAGGCGCTGATGTTGGACGAGAAGACCTGGCTCGTATTCTCCGCTTTAATTCATCCCAAAGGTGTTCTATCCGGTTGAGGTCAGGACTCTGTGCAGGGCAGTCAGGTTCCTCCACCCTAAACTCGCTCATCTATGTCTTTATGGATCTTGCTTTGTGCACTGGTGAGCAGTCATGTTGGAACAGGAAGGGGCCGTCCCCAAACTGTTTCCACAAAGTTGGGAGCATGAAATTGTCCAAAATGTCTTGGTATGCTGACGCCTTAAGCATTCCCTTGACTGGAACTAGGGGGGCCAAACCCAACCCCTGAAAAACAACCCCCCACACCATAATCCCCCCTCCCCCCCACACCATAATCCCCCCTCCACCAAATGATTTGGACCAGTGCACAAGGTTCCATAAAAACATGGATGAGTGAGTTTGGGGGGAGGAACTTGACTGGCCAAATGCTCCTCTGGAAGAATGATCAAACATTCCCATAGACACACTCCTAAACCTTGTGGACGGCCTTCCCAGAAGAGTTGAAGCTGTTATAGCTGTAAAGGGCGGAGCCAACTCAATATAGAACCCTACGGACTAAGACTGGGATGCCATTAAAGTTCATGTGCGTGTAAAGGCAGGCGTCCCATTACTTTTGGTAATATAGTGTATTTCTGTCTCCACACAGATGTTGAGGTGGTCACACTCAGTGCGCAGGCCCCGGGGCCCAGTCCTAGGTTCACTGGAAGGACATCAGGATGGTGGAGGGAAGTTGGTGTGATCAGAATAAAAAAAAAAAAAAAATCTAATGTCACAAAAATGCCCGGTGGAGAATTGAGTAATCCAATATGGTGGAGAGAGAAAACGTCCCGACCTACTTTGTGTGATGAAGAATTATTTATCAATGACGCGTTTTGTGACAACATGTCACTTCCTCAGATAACGGATGTGTCAGAGATTCTAAAACAGATTAAATACGGGAAAGATACAATAATGGAGGAGGATGATAACAATGAAATGTCTTCAGATCACAACTAGGAGCGTCAGCGATGAAGAGTAATGAACATAAATAAAAGTATAGCAATTATGGCTAAATATAAGTATGAACAATGACAGCAAAAAACACAAAAACTTGTTAAAAGATTTTATGTAGTGATGTCAATAAAAATGGTCCAATAGAATTATTACAAGAAAACAAAGTAGAAGGTGATCTCATGAGGAGTAAAAATAGATGTGTTCCCATTATGAGGGGTTCCCACCATCCCTGTGCTGAGTTCCCAGGTCTGTACACCCACTGTGCCCATTATGAGGGGTTCCCACCATCCCTGTGCTGAGTTCCCGGGTCTGTACACCCGCTGTGCCCATTATGAGGGGTTCCCACCATCCCTGTGCTGAGTTCCCAGGTCTGTACACCCGCTGTGCCCATTATGAGGGGTTCCCACCATCCCTGTGCTGAGTTCTCAGGTCTGTACACCCGCTGTGCCCATTATGAGGGGTTCCCAGCATCCCTGTGCCGAGTTCCCGGGTCTGTACACCTACTGTGCCCATTATGAGGAGTTCCCACCATCCCTGTGCTGAGTTCTCAGGTCTGTACACCCGCTGTGCCCATTATGAGGAGTTCCCACCATCCCTGTGCTGAGTTCCCGGGTCTGTACACCCGCTGTGCCCATTATGAGGAGTTCCCACCATCCCTGTGCTGAGTTCCCGGGTCTGTACACCCGCTGTGCCCATTATGAGGGGTTCTCACCATCCCTGTGCTGAGTTCCCGGGTCTGTACACCCGCTGTGCCCATTATGAGGGGTTCTCACCATCCCTGTGCTGAGTTCCTGGGTCTGTACACCCGCTGTGCCATTATGAGGGGTTCTCAACAATACATAAAGGTAGGTGAGAACACCCCATAAGGGGAGGTGGACAGAAGCAGAAAGAGTCAGGGATTGTGGGGGGAGGGGGGCACCCTGCTAGAAGATCCATGACATATATAACACTCCAGGGACTTTCTCGGCCCACCTATAGCTAAAATATCACATTTAGGTGTTTTTGATGCTTTTAAATGAGGGTAATGTAAATCAATGGCCACAGCCAGTACGTTATAACATTTCAACCAAGTAAATAACGACTTCACCATAACTAGAGCTGCGGAGCGCCTCATGCCTCGGTGGCTCAGTATTGTACGTTGGATAAATGGGAACATTGTATTTTTAGCACTAATGAGAATGAACGCAGAATTAGGACAGCTGATTTTAGATCACTTTTTTGAGATAAAATTGAATTTGTGATCCTCCAGAGGCGTCGGACATAATGCGCGGCATCGGATTGGCCATTCAGCACCTCCACGCGCTGAACATCGCCCACCGGGATGTGAAGGTCAGTAGCTGCGGCCCATCCTCCGTGCGCCGTGCATTCTGGGTTGTCTGTCCATAATATTCACCTTATGTTTCTCTGTGTCCCCCCCCCCCCCCCCAGCCTGAGAATCTCCTCTACTCCTCCAAGGACATCAATGCTGATCTGAAGATCACAGATTTCGGCTTCTCCAAAGAGACGACCATACAGAACGCGCTGCAGACGCCCTGCTACACGCCGTACTATGTGGGTGAGTGTGGGGGGAGGGGAGGAGGACAGGCCGGCTAGGTCAATATGGGATATACGTTGTCCCATATTTAGCAAATGGATGCCTAGCATTTTTGGTTGCTAGGATGCAGGCAGCGTCCTGCTAATACTACTAGAGCTGCACCGCCTCCAGCTGCCTCCTCAGCCAATGGCTGCTGTAGCCCAACCCTCCCTAACCTGCCCCATGTGACTGAAAACACAAGTGGTCTGTAACAAGAAGAAGAAAAGTTGGGGGCTGACCTTTGCACTCTGTGGGTTACTTACTCCTGATCCCTGCACTCTGTGCGTTCCTACTCCTGATCCCTGCACTCTGTGCGTACCTACTCCTGATCCCTGCACTCTGTGCGTACCTACTCCTGATCCCTGCACTCTGTGCGTTACTACTCCTGATCCCTGCACTCTGTTCGTTACTACTCCTGATCCCTGCACTCTGTGCGTTACTACTCCTGATCCCTGCACTCTGTGCGTTACTACTCCTGATCCCTGCACTCTGTGCGTTACTACTCCTGATCCCTGCACTCTGTGCGTTCCTACTCCTGATCCCTGCACTCTGTGCGTTCCTACTCCTGATCCCTGCACTCTGTGCGTTCCTACTCCTGACCCCTGCACTCTGTGCGTTCCTACTCCTGACCCCTGCACTCTGTGCGTTCCTACTCCTGACCCCTGCACTCTGTGCGTTCCTACTCCTGACCCCTGCACTCTGTGCTGTACTACTCCTAATCCCTGCACTCTGTGCGTTACTACTCCTGACCCCTGCACTCTGTGCGTTCCTACTCCTGATCCCTGCACTCTGTGCGTTCCTACTCCTGACCCCTGCACTCTGTGCGTTCCTACTCCTGATCCCTGCACTCTGTGCGTTCCTACTCCTGATCGCTGCACTCTGTGCGTTCCTACTCCTGATCCCTGCACTCTGTGCGTTCCTACTCCTGATCCCTGCACTCTTTGCGTTCCTACTCCTGATCCCTGCACTCTTTGCGTTCCTACTCCTGATCCCTGCACTCTGTGCGTTCCTACTCCTGATCCCTGCACTCTGTGCGTTCCTACTCCTGACCCCTGCACTCTGTGCGTTCCTACTCCTGACCCCTGCACTCTGTGCGTTCCTACTCCTGACCCCTGCACTCTGTGCGTTCCTACTCCTGATCCCTGCACTCTGTGCGTTCCTACTCCTGATCCCTGCACTCTGTGCTTTCCTACTCCTGATCCCTGCACTCTGTGCTGTACTACTCCTGATCCCTGCACTCTGTTCATTACTACTCCTAGTTTCTGCGCTCTGTGCGTTACTACTCCTGATCCCTGCACTCTGTGCGTTACTACTCCTGATCCCTGCACTCTGTGCGTTCCTACTCCTGATCCCTGCACTCTGTGCGTTCCTACTCCTGATCCCTGCACTCTATGTGTTACTACTCCCGACCCCTGCGATCTGTAACTTAGTTGCTGCTGACCCCTGCACTCTATTTGCTCCTGACCCCTGCACTTGACCTCTGCATTCTGTTATTACTCTATATTCCTGCACACTGTGTGTTACTTACACCTGATCCCTACAATCTGTGGCTTACTTTTTCCTGATCTCTGCACTGTGTGTTACTTACTCCTGACCCCTGTACTCTGTTATATGCTCCTGACCACTGTACTTTGTGCATTACTTACTCCTGACCCCTGTACTCTGTTATATGGTCCTGACCACTGTACTTTGTGCATTACTTTCTCCTGACCCTTGCACTCTGTTACTACGTCATACTCCTGCACACGGTGTGTTACTTACTCCCAATCCCTGCAGTCTGTGCATTACTTACTCCTGACCCCTGCAATCTGTGCATTGCTTACTCCTGACCCCTGCAATCTGTGTGTTACTTACTCCTGACCCCCGCACATCTGTTTGCTGATCATCCCTGCACTAAATTTCAGAAGCGACAAGCATATTGCCCCTTTTGGTTTCAGAGCGGTCATTCCCCGGTTGTTGCTGTGTATTGTGACTTGTCAGGAATTGATTCATACAGACTTGTAAAGCTTCATCCACACAACGTGACTCCTCCATCCTCATCTCTGTTTTCTCTCCTCTTCCTGCAGCTCCGGAGGTTCTGGGCCCTGAAAAATACGACAAGTCATGTGATATGTGGTCATTGGGGGTCATTATGTATATACTGTAAGTATAAAGATGTCTTTGTATTGTGGTCATCATTGCTCTGCTTCTCACACTTCATCAACTTTACTTCTGATTAACATTATGGCCAAAAGTATGTGAACCCCTCCCCCCCCAAAGGGTCACATATCCCCAGTGAAGGTTCTTGTATTACTACATCATACAAAGACATTGTAGACAATTCCAACCTTGTGGTAACAGTTTGGTGAAGACCCTTTTCTGTGAGGCCTGATCTATGATCCAGGTCTTTTTATTTTTGGTGCCCGACGTGAGGCCTGATGTCTGAGCAACGTCTTTTTTTTTATTTTTTTGGTTCCCAATCCGAGGCCTGATGTGTGAGCCAGATCTTTTTTTGGTGCTCACTGTAAGGTCTGATGTGCGAACCAGGTCTTTCTATTATTGGTGTACTACATAAGGCCTGATGTGTGAGCCAGGTCTTTTTTTTGGTGCCCAACGTGAGGCCTGATGTGTGAGCCAGGTCTTTTTTTTTGGTGCCCAACGTGAGGCCTGATGTATGAGCCAGGTCTTTTTTTTTTTTTTGGTGGCCAACGTGAGGCTTGATGTGTGAGCCAGGTCTTTTTTGGTGCTCAATGTGAGGCTTGATGTAAGAGCAAGATCTTATTTTTTGGTGCTCAATGTGAGGCTTGATGTAAGAGCAAGGTCTTATTTTTTGGTGGCCAATGTGAGGCCGTATGTATGATCCAGGTCTTTTTTTTTGGTGCCCAATGTGGGGCTGATGTGTGAGCCAGGTCTTTTTTTTTTTTTCTTTTGGTAGCCAACGTGAGGCTTGATGTGTGAGCCAGGTCTTTTTTTGGTGCCCAATGTGAGGCCGGATGTATAGGCCAGGTCAGTTTTTTTGGTGGCCAACGTGAGGCTTGATGTATGAGCCAGGTCTTTTTTTTTTTTTTTTTGGTGCCCAACGTGAGGCTTGATGTATGAGCCAGGTCTTATTTTTTGGTGCCCAATGTGAGGCCGGATGTATAAGCCGGGTCAGTTTTTTTGGTGCCCAACGTGAGGCTTGATGTATGAGCCAGGTCTTATTTTTTGGTGCCCAATGTGAGGCCGGATGTATAAGCCGGGTCAGTTTTTTTGGTGGCCAACGTGAGGCTTGATGTATGAGCCAGGTCTTTTTTTTTTTTTTTTTTGGTGCCCAACGTGAGGCTTGATGTATGAGCCAGGTCTTATTTTTTTTTTTTTTGGTGCCCAACGTGAGGCTTGATGTATGAGCCAGGTCTTATTTTTTGGTGCCCAATGTGAGGCCGGATGTATAAGCCGGGTCATATTTTTTGGTGGCAACGTGAGGCTTGATGTATGAGCCAGGTCTTTTTTTTTTTTTTGGTGCCCAACGTGGGGCTTGGTGTATGAGCCAGGTCTTATTTTTTGGTGCCCAATGTGAGGCCGGATGTATAAGCCGGGTCATATTTTTTGGTGGCAACGTGAGGCTTGATGTATGAGCCAGGTCTTTTTTTTTTTTTTTGGTGCCCAACGTGGGGCTTGGTGTATGAGCCAGGTCTTATTTTTTGGTGCCCAATGTGAGGCCGGATGTATAAGCCAGGTCAGTTTTTTTTGGTGGCCAACGTGAGGCTTGATGTATGAGCCAGGTCTTTTTTTTTTTTTTTTTTTTGGTGCTCAACGTGATGCCAGATGTATGAGCCAGGTCTGTTTTTTTTGTTGCCCAATGTGAGGCCAGATGTATAAGCCAGGTCAGTTTTTTTGGTGCCCAACGTGAGGTTTGATGTGTGAGCCAGGTCTTTTTTTTTTTTTTCTTTTGGTAGCCAACGTGAGGCTTGATGTGTGAGCCAGGTCTTTTTTTGGTGCCCAATGTGAGGCCGGATGTATAGGCCAGGTCAGTTTTTTTGGTGGCCAACGTGAGGCTTGATGTATGAGCCAGGTCTTTTTTTTTTTTTTTTTTGGTGCCCAACGTGAGGCTTGATGTATGAGCCAGGTCTTATTTTTTGGTGCCCAATGTGAGGCCGGATGTATAAGCCGGGTCAGTTTTTTTGGTGGCCAACGTGAGGCTTGATGTGTGAGCCAGGTCTTTTTTTGGTGCCCAATGTGAGGCCGGATGTATAGGCCAGGTCAGTTTTTTTGGTGGCCAACGTGAGGCTTGATGTATGAGCCAGGTCTTTTTTTTTTTTTTTTGGTGCCCAACGTGAGGCTTGATGTATGAGCCAGGTCTTATTTTTTGGTGCCCAATGTGAGGCCGGATGTATAAGCCGGGTCAGTTTTTTTGGTGGCCAGGGTGAGGCTTGATGTGTGAGCCAGGTCTTTTTTGGTGCTCAATGTGAGGCTTGATGTAAGAACAAGGTCTTATTTTTTGGTGCTCAATGTGAGGCTTGATGTAAGAGCAAGGTCTTATTTTTTGGTGGCCAATGTGAGGCCGTATGTATGATCCAGGTCTTTTTTTTTGGTGCCCAATGTGGGGCTGATGTGTGAGCCAGGTCTTTTTTTTTTTTTTCTTTTGGTAGCCAACGTGAGGCTTGATGTGTGAGCCAGGTCTTTTTTTGGTGCCCAATGTGAGGCTGGATGTATAGGCCAGGTCAGTTTTTTTGGTGGCCAACGTGAGGCTTGATGTATGAGCCAGGTCTTATTTTTTGGTGCCCAATGTGAGGCCGGATGTATAAGCCGGGTCATATTTTTTGGTGGCAACGTGAGGCTTGATGTATGAGCCAGGTCTTTTTTTTTTTTTGGTGCCCAACGTGGGGCTTGGTGTATGAGCCAGGTCTTATTTTTTTGGTGCCCAATGTGAGGCCGGATGTATAAGCCAGGTCAGTTTTTTTTGGTGGCCAACGTGAGGCTTGATGTATGAGCCAGGTCTTTTTTTTTTTTTTTTTTTTGGTGCTCAACGTGATGCCAGATGTATGAGCCAGGTCTGTTTTTTTTGTTGCCCAATGTGAGGCCAGATGTATAAGCCAGGTCAGTTTTTTTGGTGCCCAACGTGAGGCTTGATGTGTGAGCCAGGTCTTTTTTTTTTTTTTGGTGGCCAACGTGAGGCATGATGTATGAGCCATGTCTTTTACATTTGGTGGCCAACGTGAGGCCGGATGTATGAGCCAGGTCTGTTTTTTTTTGGTGCCCAACATGACCTGCTCCGGGATTTCAGTTCTTTCAGTCATAGAGACTCGGCATCACAAGTGGGTGTTAGCTAGGGTGGTCTGCATGCAGTTTGCCTAGGAATGCCCACTATTTTAGACTGACATCCACCCTTCAAGGCATTTTGATACTTGCACAACTTGCTTGCATCAAGGGCGAAGGCTCTTAAGAGGAGTGCTGTGGCCTGGCTGAGGCCAGGTGCTGTGATGTTTTTAGAAAGCTATGTACAGCCCCTGCCGGCCCCTCCCACCAGCCATGATTTACCTACATTTCATAGAGAAGCACAGAGACCCAGTGATGACATCACCAGGTCTAAGATAAGTTATGTAATGCAAACAGCTTTTACTAAAAAATTTAATTAGCATTTAATTTTTGATGAGGAGGGAAAAACCAGGGACGGCGACATATAAGCAGAATAGTCTTCAGCTTTAATTCCTCCTTTTGTTGCCATATATTGGTAAAAGTGAAAATAATTCTGTGCTTCCAACAGATTTCCTTCAGGCGCTCTTCACGTCTTCTTCTCTGTTTTCATGTTATGATGATCCAGATGGTTGTCATCGTTATCCGTGGAGAGTTCTGTCATCAGATAATACAAACGATTTCAGCTCCATCTGTTCTTCTATTCTGGATATCTTTGTGTTAGAAATTCTGTATATAACCTTACTTCACATGTGTTACTCTGCTGCTTAACTGCAGACAGGAAACTTTTATTATACAGAGAAAAGACATAGAGTACACCATAGAGAAGCTACAAACTTATAAACACTGCCATCTACTGGCTGAAGAATATATCTGTAGTTGTTCCACAAAATACACGAACATTGTATTCCAACACTTCGTCTCTTCCGCTCTGCAGACTGTGCGGATATCCCCCCTTCTACTCCAACACCGGCCAGGCCATCTCCCCCGGGATGAAGAAGAGGATCAGGATGGGGCAGTACGAGTTCCCAGCGCCGGAGTGGAATGACGTCTCGGAGGAAGGTATGGAAGGGTTATTCAGGGCTTACTGAAAAATACAAGTTATTTTAAAGCAGTATTAAACCCAAAAGCAAACAGTTATTATATTGCAGCTTACCAATCCTTTGATGTGGTGGCTGCATTAGTTTTACTTTTTTTAGGCTTTCTTTCTTCTATTTTTATCTGGTGATCCTGCTAATAAAATTGTTTTTTTTAAAAGAACAGGCTCTCCAGCAGAATGTATCAGTTACAGGGATGAGACAAACCATTTCCCTCTTACGGGGGTGCTTACAATGATCAGCTTTTATTTTATTTATGTAAAACCCAAATCCAGGGGGTGGCCCATCCATTAGGGGCGCCTGGGTGCCGCCCCCTCTCTCCACGCCACCCCCCTATATGACTGATGGATAGATTCACGCATTGCATGAATCTATCCATGGGTGCCGCGGCTGCCCCCTGTTCATGCGTTCGGCCCCTTTTAGGACGCCGGACGCATGAATTACAGCGGCCGGGTTTTTTTTTTAAATCTCCTGATTAGAGCCAGAGGCTCTAAAAGGCTTCAAAATAGGGTGGGCTCGGGTCGCAGAGAATGCGAACGGAGCCCACCCCTGTGTGTTACAACAGCGAATGAATAATCGCTGTTGAAACACTGATCCTCAATCCGGCCAATCAGAAGCAGGTGTGAGACCCGTTTTCCGATTGGCCGAAAAGAGAAGACTCCCAATTGGCTGCCGAGGAGGAGGGAAACGAAAGCCTGTGGAGAGCAGGTTACGGGAGGTCGCCACCGCCGCCGAGCAGGGGAAGCTGCCGGTGATGGGGGGGGGGGGGAGGGGCATACTGTTTGCCGCCACTGCCCAAATGCCAAAAGGAAAACATTTTTTACTGCATTAAAAAGTGTGAGCTGGAGTTTGGCTTTGTTGGTGTATTTAAATCTGCTAGTAAATTTAACACTCCCCCTCCCCCCAAGTCTGACAATACTGTTGTCTGCTGTGCCCCCTGTGCTCCTTCATCCAGAGTCGGGGAGGGGGGGGGCACTCTAATACAGAAGGTGTGTTACTGGTCACATTACCAGGTGAAAACAGAGGGGGGGGGAAAGCCCCAAAAAAGAAAGCGAAAGCAGCCGTCACATCTAATGATTGGTAAGCTGCAATACATTACCGTTTTGGTTTTAATACCACTTTTAAAATGTTATTTTTTTTTTAACCTTGCACAAAATTGTCCCAGACAGGGAGGGACCAAAAAGGAAAGCGGGGCTCAAGGAAGGACAATGTGAGTAAACATATGAAAATAAGTATTGTATTTATTATAGGTTACAGAAATATACAAGTGGAGATACGGTAGCTTGCATCACAAGTAAACATTGCTAAAATAAAATCAATTGATCGATAGTAGCTAATCGATCAAAACTGATACACAGACAAGGAGGACAAAACAACATATAAAAACAAACATATGCGTCCGGACGTCTGGGCTATTGATGTCTACGCAACCCGCTACAATGAGGAGTGTTCAGTATGACTGAATGGGGTTGTATAGTAGACATCAATCCCGGGATTGATGTCTACTATACAACCCCATTCAGTCATACTGAACACTCCTCATTGTAGCGGGTTGCGTAGACATCAATAGCCCAGACGTCCGGACGCATATGTTTGTTTTTATATGTTGTTTTGTCCTCCTTGTCTGTGTATCAGTTTTGATCGATTAGCTACTATCGATCAATTGATTTTATTTTAGCAATGTTTACTTGTGATGCAAGCTACCGTATCTCCACTTGTATATTTCTGTAACCTATAATAAATACAATACTTATTTTCATATGTTTACTCACATTGTCCTTCCTTGAGCCCCGCTTTCCTTTTTGGTCCCTCCCTGTCTGGGACAATTTTGTGCATACTTGTTTGGGGGTTGAAGGACAAGCAGACATTCAGGATACAGATTATATACATGCTTGAAACAAGCCTCATTATATCTCACTTTTTTTTTTAACCTGTAAGGTTTCTTTAAGTGATGTCGGGGGCAGATGGAAGGTCACATCTCTGATCTACAGATGAAGGAATACATTGTTACATTGTATTTTCTCAATGACACACGCAGAGTTTCTGCAAGTGTCCTTTCACCCGAGAATGGCTGCATTTTTTCAAATCTGTGATGCTGCTGGAGAGTTCCTGTGTCTGGTAAAAGTTCAGCAGGACAGGAAGAAAATCTCTCTAACAGAACCCCAGATAGCAATAAAAGCCTGACAGGGGATCTAATCCTCTGCGTACTTCAATAAAACAAACCCCTCCCCCCTGATCTATTTTATCTTTGTTCCCCTCCGACAGCCAAACAGATGATCCGCCTCCTCCTGCGGACGGACCCGACAGAGCGGATGACAATCACACAGTTCATGAACCACGCTTGGATCAATGTAAGTAAAAATTCTGTAATATTGGGCTGGTGGGAAGTATATGGGGGGGGGGGGGGGGGGTTGATCTCCGGTGGTTTATGTTATTAGTGTGTTCCTCTCTATGGCCTGATTTACACCTATGCATTTTTAGTGCATTTTGCAGATTTGCACTACAGTCCATTTAACATGGTTTCCTATGGAACACGTTCTGTAGTGCAAATCTGCAAAATGCACTAAAAATGCCATAAATGTGAATCAGGCCTACTGGAAAATCTCCTTGGCCCTATCAGAGTATCACAGTACTCTATGTACTCTCCATGGGAGGAAGAGGGCGCCACCTACAGGCAGTAAGGTGTAAGTGCGCCTCTATATCTACCTCTCCATTTTAACACATCTGTATTTTCTTTCTGTCCAGCAATCGATGGCCGTCCCGCAGACCCCCCTACACACGGCCCGGGTACTGCAGGAGGATAAGGAGCACTGGGATGAGGTGAAGGTAAGAGAACAATGCTTCACTGTCCATCAATATGTTCCGCTGAGACCGCCGTCTGCATTGCGCTGCTCTTCTCCCGGATCTTTCCTGTCCTGCTCTTCTATGCCCCCCCACCCCCACCTCACCTATATTTCCCCTTTTTCTCTCTCTCCTCCTTCACCCCCTCCCTCTCTCTCTCTCTTTCGCTCCATACCCCCCAAGTAGTCTCCGTCCCTCCCCCCACCATCTTCACATTCCCATCTCCCACCTCTATTTCTCCTCTTCTCTCACCCCCTCCTCTCTCTCTCTCTCCTCCTCCTTCTCTCCCGCTCACTCGCCCTCTCTCTCCCCTCTCCTCTCTCCCCCCCACCCATCTCTGTACCCCCCTTCTTTCTCTCTCTCTTCCTCTGCTCTTCTCTCTCCCTTCCTCTCCTCTTCTCTCTCCCTCCTCGCTCTCTTTCTCTTCTCCCCTCCCTCTTCCCCCCTCACTCCCCCCTCCTCTCTCGCTCTGTCTCTCTTCTCTCCTCTCCCCTCGCTCTCTCTTTCTTCTCTCCTCTCCCCTCGCTCTCTCTCTCTCTCTCTCTCTCTCTCTCTTCTCTCCTCTCCCCTTGCTCTCTCTCTACTCCCCTCACTCTCTCCTCTCCCCTCTCTCCTCCCCCCTCTCTCCCTCTGCCCCCCCCCCTCTCCCCACTCTCTAATTTTCTCTCCTCTGCCCCCAGGAGGAGATGACGAGCGCTCTGGCTACGATGAGAGTTGATTATGACCAAGTGAAGATCAAAGATCTCAACTCGTCCACTAACAGACTACTTAACAAGCGGCGCAAGAAACAGACGGATGGCTCCGCCCCTACTTGTAACAACCAATGAGGACTGTACATTGGGCAGAGCGCTCCGCGGGGGCGTGTCCTGTAGCGCTCGTAGTCGTTGCGTTCTTTTTATGATTGTTCTGTTTATCTGTAGTATAATTCCGGCACCTTGCTGTGTGTACATACATATACGTATTTATGGAGCCGAGCCCTGTGTGCGCCTCGTCACTTGTCGGCGACATTCTGAATGCGGCTGCAAATGCCATTTAAAGGGCCAGTAGAGAGAAAAGAAATATTTTTCCCGGATTTATGTAAAAGAAAATATAATTTCAGGAGAGAATCTGCACAGATGATACATTGTGACATTGTGGGAATGCTGACTTCTTGTGACCCGACAGTAAAGAATTGCCGGCTTTTATAACTTTGTCTTCTTCTGCCTAATATGGCGGCTCACCATGGCGACTGCGCTTCCGTCATATACCGGGCCTTTAAATATGGTGAACCACCTTTTCTGTTCTGGAGATAAAGAGCGCACCTGTCACAGGAGAAAGCTGCTGTTCCTTCCATGAGTAGATTTCACCCAACTTCCTGTCTCTGTGACCCCAGTGTCATCCAGATAGACGGTAAAAATAACCTGAATGTGATACAGACCCTCCCCCATTTTATTGAAAATAACATTTCCCCACTGGAGGGGTTTCCCTACACAGGATGTAAAACAAATCTCTCCAATGGGGACACTCACCTCAATAAGCCTTGCAGAGGTTCTACACCCCCCTCCCCCATTCTGTACACATAAACAAGCAACATTAAAGCTTTACATTACAACACTTGACAAGCGAGGGAATGTCCGATATCGCTGCTCTGCGTAAGTCTGAGAATGCTCTGATCTGCTGCAGCCAGATCCCAGGGAACTCCCTTGTGTGCTTCCAGGAGCACTGCAGCTTCGGGTCACATGGCACTGTCACGGAACCCCATCGCACTCCGCTTGAGTGCTTCCATCATATACCGCTTCCTCCAGCCTGAACATAGATAACAGATATTACAGCCACATAGTGTAACTAAAGAACAGGCGAGACTAGCTCAGTTACAAAGCTGGAACTTGGAACTGTTTATTTGAACAAACTCACCCAAATATATACACCAGGAGGACATTCCTCTAGCAATACAAACTGTAACCAGAAACAGAATTAACATAGTTAATTAACCACTTGCTTACCGGGCACTTAAACCCCCCTCCTGCCCAGGCCAATGTTCAGCTGTCAGCGCTGTCACTCTTTGAATGACAATAGCGCGGTCATACAACACTGTACCCAAATTAAGTTTTTATTATTTTTTTTCACACAAATAGAGATTTCTTTTGGTGGTATTTAATCACCTCTGGGGTTTTTATTTTTTGCTAACCAAACAAAAAAAGACGGAAAATTTTGAAAAAAAAAATCATGTTTCATCGTTTGTTATAAAATTTTGCAAACAGGTAATTTTTCTCCTTCATTGATATGCGCTGCTGAGGCGGCACTGATGGGCATTGATAGGCTGCACTGGTGGGCACTGATAGGCACAGATAATGTGCCACTGGTGGCCACTGATAAGATGGCACTGATGGGCCCTGATGGGTGGCACTGATGGGTGGCACTAAAGGGAACCGATAGGTGTTAATGATAGATGGCACTGATGGGCACTGGTAAGTGACACTGATGGGCAGCACTGTTGATGAGGCACTGATTGGTGACACTGATAGGTGGCGCTGTGGGCACTGATGGGTGGCACTGGTAGGCAGCACTGTTGTGCACAGGTGGGCACAGATGAGCTGGCGGCTGCTCTCCTTGATCGGGACCGATGTCCCTCTGACACCCGCCGGTGATCCGCTTTTTTTTTGATAGCGTGAGGAGAAAAAAATAGCCGATTACCGGCTCTAATTACATCACATGATCAGCTGTCATCGGCTGACAGCTGATCACGTGGTAAGGGGTTGGGAATGACCCCTTACTCTGATCTGTGATCCAGCGAGTCTCATAGACTCACTGATCACAGAGCGCACCATGCGCCCCCTGCAGGGGGCATGCAGGCCACTCGAGCACGGGAGGACATCTATTGATGCCCTCCCGGCAAAGTAGGTCCGCGCTGTATCCGTCATTCGGCTAAAGCGCGAATCTGAAGCGGTTAACTAGTCCCTTAAAGCAGCCGAGGTGACTCCGTGCCCACCTGGCCATTGTTGTGATTAATCAGGATTTCACTACAGGTCAGACTTGTTGTCACCGAGCTTCACACAGTAGATTATACATTATCAGAAGTATAAACACAGGACACCTTCTCACAATAGAAGGAGCTCCAGTAGCAGACGGCCCGTCTCCTTCATTGTACAGAGGCCAATGTTGGGTTGCCACCTTTTCTTCAAGCCAAACCCAAACACTTTTGCAGCACAGGGCATTTTTTTGCAGATTATAAAAGACCTTGATACATTTGGGTGCCCCAAGGAGAGTAGCAATGTAGCACGCAGAGAGCGCCTTGGCAAACAGTAGGTGTGGCCAAACTGCTCTTGCTGACATTATCACCCCACCCTTCAGTCAAACCTGCCCCCAAACAGCTGCCACCAGCTCCTAGACGGCAACAGATTTGTGTTTATATCGGTTACTTGGGGAGCCACAGCCTGGTCTGAATATTGTGTCTGGGTTTCAGGTGGACTGAAACCCGGACACATGATTCAAAACCCAGACTGTACGGGTGAATCCTGGACAGGTGGCAACCCTAGGGCCAATGTGATCAGCTCTTTCAATTAACATGTCGAGTTTAGAATCAAACTAACCAGGAATAGTCAAATTTATGAGTTCGGTCCTGCAGGTGGGGGCATGGGTGGAGCATACCCAGTAGTAGGCTGACATGGAGCTGTCAGGAAACATAATATAATACCCAATTGTTTGGAAAAATTTAGAAGATGATGTTACAACGAGTAAATAGATACCAAACATGTCACGCTTTAAAATTGCAGAGATGCCCGTGCGAGTTCAGCACGATTTTACTCCCGCACGTCAGTCCCAATTTCGGCGACGATTTCACATACTTCTGTGCGGGTTTCTGCACAGATGTCCATGGAAATCGCACCCCAAAATGGCAAAAAGTAGTACAGAAACTATTTTTTGAAATCGCTGCGGCACAGCAAATGCAGCGTTGCACCGATTAGGACTATGCCATTGCCGGCAATTGCCTCTGATTTGGCATGCGATTTAACATGTCAAATCGCACCAATGTGAAGCTGGGCTAAAGGCGACAAACAAGGTACATTTTACTATCCATAGGCGACAAAAAGCCTTTAAAAGCCTTTACAGGTCACCACTTTAGATGTACAGAGGAGGTCTGGTGCTAGAATGACTGCCAATGATCTGTCATTCGCACCGATACCTCACATGTGTGGGATGATGGCTCTTTGCGTGTAGGACAGACATATGGGTTTGCCTTTGTGCACAAGCACGGGGGGATGGGGGGCGCTTTAAAAAATGATTTATTTTTTATTTTTACACTGTTCTTTTAATATTTGTTAGCACTTTTTTTGTTATCACAGGGAATATAAATATCCCCCGTGACAGCAATAGGTAGTGACAGGTACTCTTTATGGAGAGATCTGGGGTCTATTAGACCCCAGATCCCTCCTCTGCCCAAAAAAGCATCTAAACGCACCAAGATCTGTGTGCTCAGATGCTTTTCATTTTATAAAAATGGCGGCGCGTACATCCGGGGGAAATCAGAAGCGATGTAAAGTCATCGCTTCCAGGTTCTTATATCATAGAGGTGATCAGAGCCGTTCCGGTCACCGTTTGCCTCTATGATCAGCCAGCAGAGGCACCGGTGGGATGGTGGAGTCAGGGAAAGCCATAGAAGGCGGAAACGAGAGTGAGTCCTCTCCCGCTGCTTGTAAAAGCAATCCAGAAGCTAGTTAACCGCTAGGATTGCTTTTACAAGGGAGCCGACCGCCAGCACTAAAAAAACAATACAATCCTGGCGGGGGCCGTCTTTAACACAGGGCAAAAGGGGGCTGCTGCCCCGAGCTCCAGTCGTTGTGGGGCCCC
Organism: Lithobates septentrionalis; assembly: GCA_037952835.1. NCBI lineage: Eukaryota > Metazoa > Chordata > Amphibia > Anura > Ranidae > Lithobates > Lithobates septentrionalis. The sequence continues at coordinate 17,468 of JBBDGP010004962.1, forward strand.
ATGCAACTTCCCTTTGGGCCCACACTGCCCACCAAGAGCCCAAGAAAATGTTAGCACAGGGTCCAATCAATATTAAAGACGGACCCTAATTCTGGTATAAGCACTTGAAGTCCATCGTTGTACCGATATGTTGCTGATCGCCAAGTGGCTAAAAAATCCACAACTGGCAGTTGCCAGAAGTTTATAGCAGTGAAGGCAATCAGTAAGGTGTGGGTGCCATCCAGCAAACACTGCATCTATGTGAAAGCCAGAGATCCCTCACTTTCCCTTTTATTTTAATGATGTGTAGCTCCTGCAACTGTAATCCAGAGAGCTCCTCCTAGGCGGAGTGGGCCGGTCTGCTTCCTGAATCTGTGATTAGTTACTTCCTTTCTCTTCTTTATTGATCACAAATCAGATGAAACCCTTCAAAGCAGCTAAGAATGTGATTGGTGGTGGTGGTGAGGATTTTCATGACATTTAAGTTTCCCGTAGGAGGCAATATGGAGCTTCCAGTGGGTGTGGCTGAGAATAACATTCCTGTATAATAAATGGATAAGCAAAGGTGACCAGCAGAATGGAGCGGTGAGGACTGGAACACTACAGCAACGTCAAGACGCAACGCTGACCCCTGAGCAGGTCGGGGGTTCCCTGTTTGTGTCTCAGCGCCAGTCACAAGCTCACTATTGGAGCAGCTCCACAGAATTAGTCCAGCCACAGTCTCCTCTCCACTTTAAACTATAATCCATCCCAGCGTGCAAATTACAGATTTGAAACAATGCAGTGTGATGTCTCTGCAGTCTGTCCATCAGCCACTAGGGGGTGCCATTGGTCTGTGCATTTTAATTTTCGCTGATGGGTCTTAGGAATATTTTTTACTATTATTATTATTATTATTATTATTATTATTAAGTGTTCTTGCATAGCAAGACCACTTACTGTTATCTCACATATATATAGTATTATTATTATAGCCAAATTTACCACCCTAACTCCTCCCACAGCTTTTACACTACATAGACAGTAATGCAGATTGTTCCCGATTGGGGTGCTATTACTTTGTGGAACGTTTCGCCGAATGGCTCACGAAATATCGTTGTTTTTGCGACGAAACTGGTCCCATAGGAATGAATGGCGAAATGTTCAAAACTAGAGTGGGAGGTGACAAAAGCTGACAACCCCATAATCAACAAACATTATGACCACCCCATGATCAGCCAAAACATTATGACCCCCCCCCCATGATCAGCCAAATAATTTATTACCACCCCATGATCAGCCAAAACATTATGACCACAACATGATCAGCCAAAATATTATGACCACCCCATGGAAAAAAAAATCATTTTTGAAAAAAAAAAAATTTGAAATAATTAAAAACATTTTTTTTTTTTTTTTTAATTTTGGAAAAAAATTAAATCATTTTTAAAAAAAAAAAATCATTTTTAAAAAAAATCATTTTTTTAAAAAAATATTCAGCTCTTTCAACTAATGATGGAACTTCTTCAACTTTTTTACTACTATTTATACTTTTAAAAATATTAAGCTTTTTAACACTTTTCACAGTTACTCCAGCCACTCCACCCACACAACAGTTACTCCGCCCACTCCAGTTGTAGACTACTGTAGGTGGAGGCAAGAACACTTCTTGCCTCCAGTTCCCCAGAAATTGTAGCCTTTCTAGTTATTATTATTATAATACAGGATTTATATAGCGCCAATAGTGTGTGCATCCTTAAAAAATGGAAGTGAGACAGTATAGTTACACTGCTATTCAATACAAGAGGGTTTGGAGGGCCTTGGTGCAGAGAGCTTGACTATTGGCACATAGACCCCCCCCCCCCCCCCCCCCCCCTGTGATTTATCAGAGGTTGCTGCCCACTGGGCCTCATCAGCAACACTGATATAATGAGAAAATCTGCTGGAATATATAAATAAAAGAATAAACGTCATAAATGAGTACAGCCAATCAAACTTCAGCTTCCTGCCTTCAGCTGAGGGGTTATTTCTGATTGGTTGTTATGAGTCTCTGCACTGTGAACATCATCAGAAATAAAAAAAAATTGGATGTGTGAGATAACTTCTTTTACGCCAATCTGCAAACCTGCCACTAGGGTGCGCCACTGCACTGTCATTGGTCTTCCCAGACTAAAACTCTTTTCTAGGTTCCATCCATTGGTGGAAAAATTAAGTTTTCTTTTTAAAAAATGTCTGTTAAAATAAAGGGGGAATTAAAGGATATGTCCACCCAATTACTAGAATTTGCTATCAAGATTCTTCGATTGCTGCTGGAGTCGCTGCCCCCCAGACTGGAGACATCCAGCCATCTCCCCCTGTGGGGCGCCTCGTTTTTTAATGTTTTTTCTGATAACAAATACGCTTTTCAGTCTTGTTTACATCTACAGCTCTCATTGAATGAATCCTTGGTGATCCTGCCAGGAAGGTCCTTCTTCAGGCACTTCCTGTTAAAGGGTGACAATGCTCTGTCCTTGGCCCCAATTTGTTTCCCTGTGTTGTCACCCTGTCACATGGGCTTCCCATGGAGACTACAAATGGCCGTTTCAGCACACATTACACAGACATGGTGCACCGTTGTTGTCCCCATCAGGAGACCCGCTCTGAGAAACGTCATATAGCCATCGGTGGGATGCAGGTGGACTGGAAGTGGCTGCAAAGAGGCTGCATGAGATCAGCAACTCTAAGATTTTATAAAGTGACGATGCTCTGTCCCCATCTCCCACCCCGCCCCAAGACATAGGGACTATCCCAACAAAACCTGGACAGCTCCACATAGGGACTATCCCAACAAAACATAGACATCTCCACATAGGGACTATCCCAACAAAACCTGGACAGCTCCGAGTAGGGCGTATCCCAACATAACATAGACACCTCCACATGGAGACTATCCAAACAAAACCTGGACAGCTCCACATAGAGACTATCCCAACAAAACATGAACAGCTCCATATAAGGACTATCCCAAAAAAACATGGACAGCTCCACATAGAAACTATCCCATCAAAACATGGACAGCTCCATAAAAGGACAATCCCAACAAAACATGGACAGCTCCATATAGAGACTATCCCAAAAAAACCATGGACAGCTGCACATTAGGGACTATTCCAACAAAACAGGGACAGCTCCACATAGGGATTATCCCAACAAAACATGGACAGCTCCACATACACTACCGTTCAAAAGTTTGGGGTCACATTGAAATGTCCTTATTTTTGAAGGAAAAGCACTGTACTTTTAAATGAAGCTAACTTTAAACTAGTCCTAACTTTAAACAAATATACTCTATACATTGCTAATGTGGTAAATGACTATTCTAACTGCAAATGTCTAGTTTTTGGTGCAATATCTACATAGGTGTATAGAGGCCCATTTCCAGCAACTATCACTCCAGTGTTCTAATGGTACAATGTGTTTGCTCATTGGCTCAGAAGGCTAATTGATGATTAGCAAACCCTTGTGCAATCATGTTCACACATCTAAAAACAGTCTAGCTCCTTCCAGAAGCTACAAAACTGACCTTCCTGTGAGCAGATTGAGTTTCTGGAGCATCACATTTGTGGGGTCAATTAAACGCTCAAAATGGCCAGAAAAAGAGAACTTTCATCTGAAACTCGACAGTCTATTCTTGTTCTTAGAAATGAAGGCTATTCCATGTGAGAAATTGCAAAGAAATTGAAGATTTCCTACAACGGTGTGTACTACTCCCTTCAGAGGACAGCACAAACAGGCTCTAACCAGAGTAGAAAAAGAAGTGGGAGGCCGCGTTGCACAACTAAGCAAGAAGATAAGCACATTAGAGTCTCTAGTTTGAGAAACAGACGCCTCACAGGTCCCCAACTGGCATCTTCATTAAATAGTACCCGCAAAACACCAGTGTCAACATCTACAGTGAAGAGGCGGCTGCGGGATTTTGGGCTTCAGGGCAGAGTGGCAAAGAAAAAGCCATATCTGAGACTGGCCAATAAAAGAAAAAGATTAAGATGGGCAAAAGAACACAGACATTGGACAGAGGAAGACTGGAAAAAAGTGTTGTGGATGGATGAATCCAAGTTTGAGGTGTTTGGATCACAAAGAAGAACGTTTGTGAGACGCAGAACAAATGAAAAGATGCTGGAAGAATGCCTGACGCCATCTGTTAAGCATGGTGGAGGTAATGTGGTGGTCTGGGGTTGCTTTGGTGCTGGTAAGGTGGGAGCTTTGTACAGGGTAAAAGGGATTCTGAATAAGGAAGGCTATCACTCCATTTTGCAACGCCATGCCATACCCAGTGGACAGCGCTTGATTGGAGCCAATTTCATCCTACAACAGGACAATGACCCTAAACACACCTCCAAATTGTGCAAGAACTATTTACAGCAGAAGCAGGCAGCTGGTATTCTATCGGTAATGGAGTGGCCAGCACAGTCACCAGATCTGAACCCCATTGAGCTGTTGTGGGAGCAGCTTGACCGTATGGTACGCCAGAAGTGCCCATCCAACCAATCCAACTTGTGGGAGCTGCTTCTAGAAGCGTGGGGTGCAATTTCTCCAGCTTACCTCAATAAATTAACAGCTAGAATGCCAAAGGTGTGCAATGCTGTAATTGCTGCAAAAGGAGGATTCTTTGATGAAAGCAAAGTTTGATGTAAAAACAATGTTATTTCAAATACAAATCATTATTTCTAACCTTGTCAATGTCTTGACTCTATTTTCTATTCATTTCACAACGTATGGTGGTGAATAAGTGTGACTTTTCATGGAAAACACAAAATTGTTTGGGTGACCCCAAACTTTTGAACGGTAGTGTAGGGACTATCCCAACAAAACATGGAGGGATCCACATAGGGACTATCCCTACAAAACATGGACAGCTCCACATAGGGGCTACCCCAACAAAACATGGACAGCTCCATAAAAGGACTATCCCAACAAAACCTGGACAGCTTCACATAGAGACTATCCCAAAAAAACATGGACAGCCCCACATTAGGGACTATTCCAACAAAATGGGGACAGCTCCACATAGGGATTATCCCAACAAAACATGGACATCGTGTTGATGATGATAGGTAGGGATGATGATGATAGGTAGGGATGGGGATGATGATGATAGGTAGGGATGGGGATGATGATGATAGTAGGTAGGGATGAGATCGATGATGATGATGGGTAGGGATGGGGATGATGATGATAATTATAAGTATGGATGGGGATGATGATGATGATGATAAGTAGGGATGATGGTAAGGATGATGATGGGTAAGGATGGGGGTGATGGTGGGGGTGGGAATGATGATAAGGATAATGATAGCTAGGGATGATGATGATTATGATGATTATTATAGGTAGGAATGAGGATGAAGATGGTGATGATAAGTAGGGATGATGACGATAGTAGGCAGAGATGGGAATGATGATGATAATGGGTTGGAATGGGGATGATAATGAGTAGAGGTGATGATGATGGGTAGGGATTGGTATGATGATGATGGGTAGGGATGGGTATGATGATGATGGGTAGGGATGGGGATGATGATGAGTAGGGATGGGGATGATGATGATGATAGGTAGGGATGATGAGGATGATGATAGGTAGGGATGATGGGGACGATGATGAGTAGGGATGGGGGTGATGATGAGTAGGGATGGGGATGATGATGAGTAGGGATGGGAATGATGAAGAGGATGATAGGTAGAGATGGGGATGATGATGGGTAGGGATGATAAGGATGATGATAGGTAGGGATGGGGATAATGATGAGTAGGGATGGGGCTGATGAGGATGATGATAGGTAGAGATGGGGATGATGAGGATGATGATAGGTAGGGATGGGGATGATGATGATGAGTAGGGATGGGGGTGATGATGATGATGATAGGTAGGGATGGGGATGATACGTAGTGATGGGGATGATGATGAGTAGGGATGGGGGTGATGATGATAGGTAGGGATGGGGATGATGATAGGTAGGGATGGGAATGATGATGAGTAGGGATGGGGATGATGATGAGTAGGGGTGAGGATGATGATAGGTATGGATGGGGATGATAAGGATGATGAGTAGGGATGGGGATGATGAGGATGATGAGTAGTGATGGGGATGATGAGGATGATGAGTAGGGATGGGGATGATGAAGATGATGATAGGCAGGAATGGGGATGATGATGAGTAGGGATGGGGATGATGATGAGTAGGGATGGGGATGATGATGATGAGTAGGGATGGGGATGATGATGAGTAGGGATGGGGATGAGGATGATAAGTAGGGATGGGGATTATGATGAGTAGGGATGTGGATGATGATGAGTAGGGATGGGGATGAGGATGATAAGTAGGGATGGGGATGATGATGATGATGAGTAGGGATGGGGATGATGATGAGTATGGATGATGAGGAGGATGATAAGTAGGGATGGGGATGATGATGAGTAGGGATGGGGATGATGATGAGTAGGGATGGGGATGATGAGGATAATAAGTAAGAATGGGGATGATGAGGATGATGAGTAGGGATGATGAGGATAATAAGTAGGGATGGGGATGATGATAAGTAGGGATGGGGATGATGAGGATGATAGGTAGGGATGATGGGGACGATGATGAGTAGGGATGGGGGTGATGATGAGTAGGGATGGGGATGATGATGAGTAGGGATGGGAATGATGAAGAGGATGATAGGTAGAGATGGGGATGATGATGGGTAGGGATGGGGATGATGATGATGATAGGTAGGGATGATAAGGATGATGATAGGTAGGGATGGGGATAATGATGAGTAGGGATGGGGCTGATGAGGATGATGATAGGTAGGGATGGAGATGATGAGTAGGGATGGAGATGATGAGTAGGGATGGGGATGATAAGGATGATGATAGGTAGAGATGGGGATGATGAGGATGATGATGGGTAGGGATGGGAATGATGAAGAGGATGATAGGTAGAGATGGGGATGATGATGAGTAGGGATGGGGATGATGATGAGTAGGGATGGGAATGATGAAGAGGATGATAGGTAGAGATGGGGATGATGATGGGTAGGGATGGGGATGATGATAGGTAGGGATGATAAGGATGATGATAGGTAGGGATGGGGATAATGATGAGTAGGGATGGGGCTGATGAGGATGATGATAGGTAGGGATGGAGATGATGAGTAGTGATGGAGATGATGAGTAGGGATGGGGATGATAAGGATGATGATAGGTAGAGATGGGGATGATGAGGATGATGATAGGTAGGGATGGGGATGATGATGATGAGTAGGGATGGGGGTGATGATGATGATGATAGGTAGGGATGGGGGTGATACGTAGTGATGGGGATGATGATGAGTAGGGATGGGGGTGATGATGATAGGTAGGGATGGGGATGGTGATAGGTAGGGATGGGAATGATGATGAGTAGGGATGGGGATGATGATGCGTATGGGTGAGGATGATGATAGGTAGGGATGGGGATGATAAGGATGATGAGTAGGGATGGGGATGATGAGGATGATGAGTAGTGATGGGGATGATGAGGATGATGAGTAGGGATGGGGATGATGAGGATGATGATAGGCAGGAATGGGGATGATGATGAGTAGGGATGGGGATGGTGATGAGTAGGGATGGGGATGATGATGATGAGTAGGGACGGGGATGATGATGAGTAGGGATGGGGATGAGGATGATAAGTAGGAATGGGGATGATGATGAGTAGGGATGGGGATGATGATGAGTAGGGATGGGGATGAGGATGATAAGTAGGGATGGGAATGATGATGATGAGTAGGGATGGGGATGATGATGAGTAGGGATAGGGATGATGGGGATGATAAGTAGGGATTTGGGATGAGCAGGATGATTATTAGTAGGGATGGGGATGATGAGGATGATTATTAGTAGGGATGGGGACGATGAGGCTGTTGATGATGATAAGTAGGGATGGGCATGATGAGAATGATAAGTAGGGATGGGGATGATGAGAATGATAAGTAGGGATGGGGATGATGACGATGATAAGTAGGGATGGGGATGATGACGATGATAAGTAGGGATGAGGATGATGAGGATGATAAGTAGGGATGGGGATGATGATGAGGATGATTATTAGTAGGGATGGGGATGATGAGGATGATTATTAGTAGGGATGGGGATGATGAGGATGATTATTAGTAGGGATGGGGATGATGAGGATGATTATTAGTAGGGATGGGGATGATGATGATTATTAGTAGGGATGGGGATGATGAGGATGTTGATGATGATAAGTAGGGATGGGGATGATGATGATGATGAGTAGGGATGATGATGAGGATGATAAGTAGGGATGAGGATGATGAGGATGATAAGTAGGGATGGGGATGATGATGAGGATGATTATTAGTAGGGATGGGGATGATGAGGATGATGCGGATCTCGGAGTGGTGCTGATGTTGGAGTCCTCCTCCCCCTCCCCCCCTCTCTCTCTCTCCTCCTCTCCGGATTCCTCTCTCTGCCTCCATCCAGTGTACAGCGGGAGCTGCTGGGGCCCCTGACAGCGACATGCTGCTCTCCCGGGGCCCCCTGGCGCCACATGGGCCCCAATCCCAGCCAGGCATCAGCCGAGGAGGGATCTTCTAAACCGCCGGAGAGCTGACAGCCGATGAGCCGGGCGCCGCCGGGTGAGGGGCGCAGCCGGTGACCCGGAATCGGGTGTCGGGAGAATGTGGATCCCAACCGAGGACGAGAAATACGGAGTGGGTGAGTGTGAGACTCTACGTGACCCGAATATACAACCTACCGACCTCCGACACCGCGACACAACCTGCTATATGTACCCAACACCCTATACAGTACACCCTACACAGGGTACGACACAACCTCCTGTATACACACAGTACACCCTACATAGAGTACAACACAACCCGACAATACAACACAACACCCTATACAGTACACCCTACATAGGGTACGACACAACCCGACAATACAACACAACTTGCTATACACAGAGTACAACACAACCCCCTATAAATTACACCCTACAGATACAACACAACTCTGTATACATTAAAACATAAACATATATAAAGAATACAACATAACACAACCTCCTATGCGTCCCACTGTAACAAAATTCTATAAATAGTGCACAATACAACACAACACTCTATAAATGACACCACAGCACAACACACAGCCCTCCAACACCGCACAGCCTGCAACACAACAACACAACCCATATACACCATAACATAAATATATAAATAAATATATATATATATATATATATATATATATATATATATATATATACAGAGTACAGCATAACACAAACCTATATGGGATACAACACAACCCCTATACAAGACACTATAGCATGGAAATATATATAGAGTACAACACACCACACAGCTCTCCAACACCACACAGCACACTCTGTAAACCCAACACAACCCCTTATACATTACACTACGACCTTTATATAGAGTACAACACAAACCCCTATACATTACACTATAACATAGAACTATATATAGGGTACAACACATGGCCCTCTGGCACCACAAAGCACACTCCGTAAACCCAACACAACCCCCTATACATTACGCCATAATCTGTATATAGAGTACAACACAATACAAACCTTTTACGTTACGCCATGACATCAACCTATATATAGGCTACAAAACAACCTCCTATGGAGCACACGGCACCTCCCTATACACTACAATCCCTGTACACCACAACATAACTCTCTATACAGTGTACACTACAACCCCCAGTACACTGCAATACAATCTCTGTACATTACACCATAACCTATATATGGAGTACAGCACAACCCCTATACATTACACCATGACACCAACCTATATGTAGGGTACAACACAACACACTGCACAGGATACTCTGCAATCCCCACATACACTGCAACACGGCCCTCTTTACATTACACCATGACATCAACCTATATATGGGATACAACACAACCTCTCCCTATACATAAAAACCCCTGTACATCACACAGCACACTCTGCAACCCCTGTACATCACACAGCACACTCTGCAACCCCTGTACATCACAACATAACCCTCTATAGAGGGTACACTACAACCCCCAGTACAACACAACACCTTCCAACTCTCTATACACTACAAACAAACACATATACATGTGTCTTTTATACAAAGCGCTGCATAAATTGTTGGCGCTATATAAATCCTGTATAATAATACAAGACAACCCCCGACATCCTCTATTCACCATAACACCTATATAGGGTACATCACAACCCTCTATACACAACATCCTCCTATACACAATACATACAGCTCTACACACTGCACAACCTTCTGTACACCACAACTACCCATATGGTACACAACACAATCTTCTATACAATATACAACATCCCTCAATATACAATACAACACAACTCCCTGAACATTAGACAACACGTCTCTATACACCACAGCACAACTCCCTATACACTGTACTGTGCTCACACTGCACCACAATCCTCCATATACTGTGTGCACGCTATTGGAACACTTAGTATTGTGTGCTACACACACTCCTGATATACACACAGCACATCACAAACAGTGCCACAAACGTATAAATAATAATAAAAAAATATTAATGTTTACACATTGTATACACATGTATCCAGCGCACAGCTCCATATATATAAAGTGACCCCCCGTCCCTGGCACAGTGCCACACACACACTGTACATACATTACTGCACTCTATGGTCCCAGTGCCCAACCTGTGGACCTTTGGCACTTTTTGTGTTGCCCTCGGGGGCCCCTTTTATTTCTTACACACTGTCACTTTTACTTATGCTGTTCATCTCTCTTCTCTGTTTATTATGTTTTTATATTGGATGTTCCTGAGAGGAATATAAATTTTGATACAAATAATACATAAGGGGGTTTATGGAATACAAATGTGGGATCATTGATTTGTAAACAGGCTGTAATAGCAGTCTCCTATAATCTAGGAGCGTCTCCACTCCAGTGGAATATCTGCAGTCTCTGACTCTGACCATCTCCTGTAGTCTGTCTGCAGTCTCTGACCATCTCCTGTAGTCTGTCTGCAGTCTCTGACCATCTCCTGTATTATGTCTGCAGTCTCTGACCATCTCCTGTATTATGTCTGCAGTCTCTGACCATCTCCTGTACCATGTCTGCAGTCTCTGACCATCTCCTGTACTATGTCTGCAGTCTCTGACCATCTCCTGTACTATGTCTGCAGTCTCTGATCATCTCCTGTAGTATGTCTGCAGTCTCTGACCATCTCCTGTAGTCTTTCTACAGTCTTTGGCCATCTCCTGTATAAGTCTGCTGTCTCTGACCATCTCCTGTAGTCTGTCTGCAGTCCCTGTCCGTCTCCTGTAGTAAGTATGCAGTCTCTGATCATCTCCTGTAGTTTGTCTGTAGTCTCTGACCATCTCCTGTACTATGTCTGCAGTCTCTGACCATCTCCTGTAGTATGTCTGCAGTCTCTGACCATCTCCTGTAGTATGTCTGCAGTCTCTGACCATCTCCTGTACTATGTCTGCAGTCTCTGACCATCTCCTGTACTATGTCTGCAGTCTCTGACCATCTCCTGTAGTATGTTTGCAGTCTCTGACCATCTCCTGTAGTCTGTCTGACGTTTCTGCCAACTTTCTATAGCATTACTTTCATGGAATATTATCTGTGGCCCTTTGGTGATGTCGGGGGCCACAATTGAGGCTAAGCCAATCACTGCTGCTGTGTAGGATGTGGGTGTCGCTGTGTACATTGAAATGGGGAGGGGCTGATCCTATAGCGGAAAGTTCCGTCATGTATTGTATGAATTCCATTCTCCGGATTTTGTACAGGAAGCTGATCAGTAATTTGTAACTTTGTATCATTTCTGTGAAGGAATCCGGTCCAGGATTTATTCTCTGGCTGCTCCGTCCCCCGGCTGATTCCAAACCTTCAGTCCATCCTGAGCCACTGACCCAGAACAGGCATGCAGATCAGCTCTGACTTCACTGGCTGCATGCTTGTTCCACAGAACAGCATTTTCAGATGGCAGTCAGGATCCGCAGCCTCTGTATTCCTCTCATTGCACTTTTCTTTGAAAGGGCTCCTCCTCCTGAGCGCGACTTTTCAGTTGTAGGTGGAGTCTAGTGGGCCGCGGACAGTTTATATCCCATGATGAAATGATCTCCTACCTGGTACAGGCGGTGGTACAACTCAGTGGGTAAAGACTTTATTTGTTAGGATTGTGGTATACAGCCACCGCGTTGCGGGGATAGTATCTCCCCTTCTTCATAATGTCCGGCCCCAGGGGTACCTGTGGGGGACGGGTAAAGGAAGCTTCATGGAGTATCACGTCTGGCCAATGAGCAGCTATGGGGGCCAGGTATAGGAAGCTTGGTGGAATATAGTGTCCAGCCCCAATGGCATGGTTACAATGGTGATATACGGCTAACACGTTCCAGGGAATATAGGTTCTCCTTCTTCAAGTCCTCAAAGAAGACATCATTAGAATATTTGTCTGTGGGGGCCGGGTATAGGAAGCTTGTTGGATTATATTCTCTGGCTCCAGGGGGCATCTGTGGGGGCTGGGTATAGGAAGCTTGGTGGAACATAGTGCTTGTCCCCAGTGCCATGGTTAGAATGGTGATATCCAGCCAACACATTTCGGGGAATATGGGTTCTTCTTTTTTCAAGGCCTGATAGAAGACATCATTAGAATGTGTGCATGTGGGGGCCAGATATTGGAAGCTATGTCTGGCCCCAGGGGCACCTGTGGGAGACGGGTAAAGGAAGCTTCATGGAGTATCATGTCTGGCCAATCGGCAGCTATGGGGGCCAGGTATAGGAAGCTTGGTGAAATGTAGTGTCCAGCCCCAATGGCGTTGTTACAATGGTGATATACGGCCAACACTTTTCGGGAAAGATAGGTTCTCCTTCTTCAAGTCCTCATAGAAGACATCATTAGAATGTTTGTCTGTGGGGGCCGGGTATAGGAAGCTATGTGAAGTATTGTGTCTGGCCCCAAGGGGCACCTGTGGGGGCCAGGTATGAGAAGCTATGTGGAGTATAGTGTCTGGCCCCAGGGGGCATCTGTGGGGGCCGGGTATAGGTAGCTATGTGGAGTATTGTGTCTGGCCCAAAGGGGCATCTGTGGGGGCCAGGTATAGGAAGCTTGTTGGAGTATATTGTCTGTCTCCAGGGGGCATCTGTGTAGCCTTTGTATAGGAAGCTTGGTGGAACATGGTGCTTGTCCCCAGTGCCATGGTTAGAATGGTGATATCCGGCCAACACGTTCTGGGGAATATGGGTTCTCCTTTTTTAAGGCCTGATAGAAGACATCATCAGAATGTGTGCCTGTGGGGGCCAGATATAGGAAGCTATGTCTGGCTCCAGGGGCACCTGTGAGGGTCGAGTATAAGAAGCTCAGTGCAGAATAGTGTTTGACAATGGGGGCATCTGTGGGGGCCAGGTAAAGGAAGCTTCATGGAGTATCATGTCTGGTCCCAGGGGCACTTGTGGGGGCCAGGTATAGGAAGCTTGGTTAAATATAGTGTCTGGTCCCAGTGGTTGAGATACAAAGGTGATAAATGACCAACATGTTTCAGGGGATGTGGGTTCCCCTTCTTCAAGACCTAAGAGAAGACTTATCATTAGAATGTGTGCCTGTGGGAGCCAGGTATAACACGCTACGGGAGGTATAGAGTCTGCCTCCAGCAGCTAATATGGGGGCTGGGTATAGGAAACTACGTGGAGTATCATGTCTGGCCCCGGGGGGGGGGGGGGCACCTGTGGGGGCTGGGTTTAGGAAGCTCAGTGGAATATAGTGTCTGGCCCCAGTGCCATGGTTAGATTGGTGATATATGGCCAACATGTTTCGGGGAATATGGGTTCCTCTTCTTCAAGGTCTGAGAGAAGACATCATTAGAATGTGTGCCTGTGAAGCTATGTGGAGCATAATGTCCGGCCCCAAGGTCACCTGTCGGGGCCAGCTATAGGAAGCTATGTGAAGTAGATTGTTTGGCCCCCCCGGGACAGCAGTGGGGGGCTGGGTATAGGAAGTTCAATGGAGTATAATGTCTGGCCAGAGGGGTACTTGTGGGGGGTGGATATTGGAAGATACATGAAGTATTGTTTCTGGCTCCAGCATTGCCTATAGGGGCAGAGTATGGGAAACAACATGAGTATCATGGCTGGCCCCCGGGGGCACCTGTGGGGGCCCGGTATAGGAAGCTCAGTGGAGTATAGTGTCCAGCCCCAGTGCCATGGTTAGATTGGTGATATATGGCCAACATGTTTCGGGGGAATATGAGTTCCCCTTCTTCAAGGCCTGGGAGAAGACATCATTAGAATGTGTGCCTGTGAAGCTATGTGGAGTATCATGCCTGACCCTGGGGTGGGGGCCCTGTGGGGGCCGGGTTTAGGAAGCTCAGTGGAGCATAATGTCCAGCCCCAGTGCCGTGGTTCGATTGGTGATATATGGCCAACATGTTTCGGGGAATATGGGTTCCCCTTCTTCAAGGCCTGAGAGAAGACATCATTAGAATGTGTGCCTGTGAAGCTATGTGGAGTATCATGTCTGGCCCCAGGGAGAGGGGCCCCTGTGGGGGCCGGGTATAGGAAGCTCAGTGGAGTATAATGTCCAGCCCCAGTGCCGTGGTTCGATTGGTGATATATGGCCAACATGTTTCGGGGAATATGGGTTCCCCTTCTTCAAGGCCTGAGAGAAGACATCATTAGAATGTGTGCCTGAGAAGCTATGTGGAGTTATCATGTCTGGCCCCAGGGAGAGGGGCCCCTGTGGGGGCCAGGTATAGGAAGCTCCATGGGGTATCTTTTCCAGCCCCAGGGGTGCCAGTATAGGGAATAGGAATATACGTTGAGTATCATGTCCAGCCCCAGCAGCACAGGCCTCCTTATAATTTAAGGTCACTAAGTGACTGAAAGTCCCACATACATTCATGTATATAGCGCCACCACATACCACAGTGCATCACAGAGCACATAGAGCTTAGCTCCGTCTTTAATGTCCTCATCATGCAGTCAGGGGCCCTCTAGGACCAGTTTTGGGTGGAAGACTTCTTTATTTTGGGTGAAGTAGGAGAAGTACGCAGATTGTTTCATATGAACTGTCACCAGGGACCATCCTGGGATCTTGTGTCTTGCAATATTGTTGGGCTATAAGTCCTGCTAGAGGAAGTTACCCTTCTGTTGGTTATTATTGATTCTGTTAATGATGGAAGAGATGGGGGTGGGGAGCTCTGTGCTGCAATGGGGGACGTAGCGCATCCTCCGACCCTCTCATCACCTCCCCATCATCGCTCATCGCTGCACCGACAGGTACACCTCACCTGCTGATGTAGAATGTCCTGTCGGTGTGACAGATAAATTGCTATTAAATCCAAAAGCAAACATTGTATTATATTGCAGCTTACCGATTCTTAGATGTGACGGCCGCATTCATTTTCTTTCTTTTTTTTTAGCCTTTCTTTCTTTTGACTTGACAGGTCAAATCGCATGACAAGTCGCACCCTATTCTCAGCAACGGAACTGTTCAAATCGGTGCCACGCCAACTTTGTGCGGCGAATCATCGATTTGAAAAAAAAAACAGTACTTTCGGCGATTTCAGGTGGCGACTTGCATAGACATTAGAGCTGCACAAATCATCGCCAAGAATCGTTATCGCGATCTTGACTAAAGTGTTTCACAATTCTATGCAAAGAATTCTCTCTGCTCTTCTGAAGCCACAACTGTCAAAAGAAAGGAAGAGAAAAAAACGGGCAGTCTGCCAAGAATCAAAACATTCTTTATCAGTTGAACTGAAGTATAAACAATGTAACAATTTGTCAATGGAATAGACTTTGTGTGTAAGTGAAAAAGTTTAACCACTTAAAACACTTTGGTTTCAATTTAAAAACTTTTTTTTTTTTGCTAGAAAATTACTTAGAACCCCCATACATTATATATATATTTTTTAGTAGACACCCTAGAGAATAAAATGGTGGTTGTTGCAATATTTTATGTCACACCGTATTTGCGCAGCGATCTTTCAAATGCAATTTTTAAAAAAAATAATAATTACTTTAATGAATTAAAAAAAATAAAAAACTAACCAGTAAAGTTGGCCCATTTTTTTTTTTTTTTTTATAATGTGAAAGATTTTATGTCGCGAGAATCGTGATCTTTTTATTCTAAGCAAAAAAAATTGTGATTCTCATTTTGGCCAGAATCGTGCAGCTCTAATAGACATCCGTGCATGAAGCCGCACACATGTCTTCCACAAGTCGCGCTTGAAGTTGCAATGAAGTCGAGCGAGTTTAGATGATGTTGCACGTTTTCAGAGCCGCATTGAGTCTAGGTTTCCACCGTTGCGACCCGAAAGCCGCGCAATTTTTTTTGCCGCAATTTTTTGCCGCGACTTTGATGCGGTTTGAAACAATGCCTGTGTGTTCTTGAGGTCTATGGAGCTCAAGTCACATTAAAGTGGGACCAGAGTAGTGCAGGGACTGCTTTGAAGTCGCTGCGTCTTGAAGTCGCACGGATATGAACGGTACTCATTGGAAATCATGGGGTACGACTTGTCATGCCACTTCGCATTCCCAAGTCGCAGGACGAGTCGCACAAGTGGAAACCGAGCCTCAGTGTGAACGAGGGCTTAGCGGCATTATCTGGGGCTCAGACAAAAGCCTGGGACATGGGCACAGGAAATAGGAAGCAATCCAGGAAGACGGAACATAAAGAGATACAATGTATCTAAAATCAGAATAGCTGTCGGTGGAGTCGGGGAGGATTGGAAACCCTGTCGGTTTTTTATTTGATGTCCCCTTTGAGGGGGGGCGGTTCCCCATCACTTCATGTCCTGGAGACACAACAGGAAGTAAAGGAAAAATCCCTTCTTAGACACCTGCACCAGTGTCCCCAATGGTAAGATTCACCCTCACTTCCTGTTTCGCTGACAACTATTAGAGTTGGATTTCCCATCACTTCCTGTCCTGGAGACACAACAGGAAGTAAGGGAGAAATCCTTTCTTAGACACCAGCACTAGTGTCCCCAATGGTAAGATTTACCCTAACTTCCTGTTTCGCTGACAACTATTAGAGTTGGATTTCCCATCACTTCCTGTCCTGGTTATAAAGGATAATAGAGGGGGGAGGGGGGGTCCACACAGTATTTGGAGCAGGCTTGAAGCAGCACTCCGAAGGATGAAGATAACAGATAACAGCACTGTCCAGGTTACAGAAATTCCAGCATTTCATAGGCCCTGATGAAGGGAGCTAACTTGGAATCCCCGAAACGCGTTGGGTTTTATTCTGAATGCACAAATAAACTTTATACAGACGCAAACAATAAGAACAGCGCTCTAATCTGAATATCTACAAGCTCCAGAGACAAGAGTCACGTTCGTTGGGGAGATTACTAGTTAAAGTGTATCTAAACCCACCAACAAGATGTCCCAGATTTCATCCTACTGATCCCTAGATGAGGCGGCCGCGTTCGTTTTTTCCTGTTCCAGGTTTTGTTGTCTTTATTTCCACCCCGGTGATCCTGCCGGTAACACACTTCCTGTCCTAGGGAGACAACTCTCACTTTACTGTATCTATGGAGGAGCAGCGTTGTCACCCTAGGACAGGACACCCCAACCATGGAGGCTCAGCATCACATGGGGGCGTTACCTATGCAAATACAGCCTGCCTAGGAACGCCCACTCCTCCAGACTAACCCCACCTATTAGGGCATATTAAGATTTACATAACTCCTCCCACTGCTTACATCAGAGCTGAGGGCTCTTGAGAGGACTGGTTTCAGGAAGCTATGTACCGCCCCCTGCCGGCCCCTCCCACCCACCATGATCTGCCTGTATTGCGTAGAGAACGTTTGGCTTTTTCTTAATAAAAATATTGGCGTATAAAAATATAAAACTAAAAGAAAAGAAATAATAATATAAATAAATCAGTAATAATAAAAATATAAGAAAATAATATAAATTTCAGAAATAATATAAGTTTCAGGAAGCTGTGTACCGCCCCCTGCCGGCCCCTTCCACCCACCATGATCTGCCTGTATTGCGTAGAGAACGTTTGGATTTTTCGTAATAAAAATATTGGCGTATAAAAATATAAAACTAAAAGAAAAGAAATAATAATATAAATAAATTAGTAGTAATAAAAATTTTATAAAACAATATAAATAATAAAATAAAACAAAAATAAAATATATTTGCATATAAAAATAAAAATAAAATTAAAAAATAATAGAAATAAATAAATAATAATGATAAAAAATAATTAAATATAATAAAGTAATATAAATAATAAAATAAAAATAAAATATATGTGCATATAAAAAATACCAATAGAAAATAAAATAAATAATAATATAAATAAATCAATAATAATAAAAATATAATAAAATAATATAAATAATAAAATAAAAATCTTTGCATATAAAAATAATAATAAAATAAATAATAATATAAATAATAATATAAATAAATACATAATAATAATAGTAAAATAAATTATAATATAAATAATAAAATAAATTAAACATATTTGCATATAAAAATAAAAATAAAAGAAATAATAATAATATAAATAAATAAATAAACAAATAATGGTAATAAAAAATATAATAAAATTATATAAATAATAAAATAAAAATATTTGCAAAAAAACAAAACTTTTGAATTTAGATAATTATGTGGCCCCGAGAAATGTTGATGGAGGAAACTCACCAGTTTTTCTGCCCCTTTAATATCAGTACTCCCAAAGTGTGGAATGATCTCAGCATTTCTGGAATATCACCCCCGCAGTTCGCGATGACTTTTCCAGATCCTTTCAGCGCTTTTCTCAGTGTGCGCTGTAATTGGCTGAAGTTCTTTTTCTATTCCTATGTATGAAGTGGTTGGCCTCAGTTGGACGGTAATCACACGGCGAGCTCTCAGCATGAATGCGGCGATTATACAAACGAGATTGGGTCTGTTCCTTCCCCACGCCAAGAACGCCGTTTATTGCCGGCCGTGCGAAGGAAATTGGTAAGAAGCGCCACCTGAGTGCCAATGTTTGTTTTTTGACCTTCTGAATCTCTCCAGTAACCTGAAATATACCTTGTGACTATACAAGTCCCAGCATGAAAGCGGACCCAGCAACTGCATGTTAAGTGCAGCACCTGTCAGTGTCACCCTTCCAGGTATTTACTACCTCTCACAGAGATCACAGTGCTCCCCCCCCCCCCCTGACAATGACTTAATCTGCTTTTCTCTCCTGAAAGCCAACGCCATCTTTGTTCAGGCATCGTCCAGGGTCACCATCCACTTCCTGGACTGAGATGCCGGCTCAGAAATTACATAATCATGTAAATTCTGCACAGTTGTTGGCTGTGTTCACAAATGTCCGACACAGTTCAGCCCCCCCGCTTCAGTCTCCCACCTTGTGACTTGATATAAAGTTACAATGTACAGTCTGATCACTGGGGGAGGGGAGACTGAGGAAATGCCTCCTCCTCCTTCTACAAAGTTACAATGTACAGTCTGATCACTGGGGGAGGGGAGACTGAGGAAATGCTTCCTCCTCCTTCTAAAAAGTTACAATGTACAGTTTGATCACTGGGGGAGGGGAGACTGAGGAAATGCTTCCTTCTGCCTGCAGCAGATTGATGACATCCTCTCAGCCTAGGCAAAGTCACTGATTGGAGGTCAAGGGCAACTTTTTAATAATAAAAGGTGGTGTTTTTCTGAAACATGATCCTGTATATTGTGACATGTATAGTAGCAGGGAATGGAGATTTCCACCTGCGACGCATAAGCTCCACTAGTCTTCAGCCCTCACTGGTTGTTCCATGAGGAATGTGGCGCCCGAGCAACCCTGGTGTACCTGGTAAGCTCTTCATTCTTCCACCTATGCCCATCCCTCAGCTCTTGCTCTACCCAGGTATGGACTACTAGACCTGACCACTGCATGTCCACCAGTAAAGAGCACCTGTCACCTTCACCTCTGTATATTCCTTGAGTGAGATCTCAGTGCCATAGGCCATGTGCTGTTCCAACCACCTTGGGCTTTTAGGTGGTCTTGCCCACATTCAAGTGTCTGAACCCCTCCTGTTGCATTTTCCATTATATAAAAATAACATGAGTCCAGCAGGGAAGGTGGGAACTCCTCATAATGGGCACAGCGGGTGTACAGACCTGGAAACTCAATGATGAGATCCTTCAAAAACTGAAATATCATTAAAGTGTATCTGTAGGCAAAGCTCCTGTTTTGGTGCCACTTGTAACATATTGGGTCACTTCCTGCCTCGGTGACACCAGAACAGATAAAGAGGGTGAATCTCCCCAGCGGGGAGACATAGTCAGTATATTCCCATCATGCTGAGTCCACGCGTTTCTGCGGTCCTGAATGCGGAGCTAACTTCACTGCCCGTAGATTTATGTTGGGGATTGGGGAGCGGGGGGGGGGCATGCGGGGTTCTTCCGCGGTTCATCTCCGGGGCTTTGGTCATATATATAGTAACCATGCCGGAGATTACAGAGGATAGCGGGATCTGTCCCCCCCCCTGTCTGGGCCGTGACCTCACAATATGCTTCTCATTGGTGGTTTCACTTGTGTCTCCGGGAGGGAAGTGTCTGCGCTGCCTTGGCCTTTCCTTCTGATTGCACAGACGGGGATTCAGGGTATTATTACTCCAGATGCCAGACAGAGATTTGGGCACAGAATGCACAGGAGGGGGGGGGGGGGTTGGGGTCTGCATCTGTCACTAGAGATTTCGGTGGTCTTCATATTAATCTCTTCCATTACAAATTTGCTGCAACAAATTGGCTTGGAGGCACTGCGGACCCATTCGCTGCGTCTCAGTGCGGAGATATTAATGTCCTGTGATTTAGGGGGGGGGGGGGGGCGGGGGAGGGGGGTCTACTTTTTTTTTCACGTTACAACCAAAAAGTGATTTTTTTCTTTCAACGCATGTTACACACATTGATGCAAAGCAGGGCCATTCATTCTAAACAGCCGAAAAATGTGCATTGGCCAAAATTTTGGGCCTGTTGTGGTGCATCGGGCAGCACAAGCATTTAACGGACCACAGCGGGCCGGGGGAGGGTCTACATGGGCCCGTTAGGGCCGTCTTTAACAAAGGGCCAAAAGGGCAGCTGGCGTGGGCCAAGTCATTGTTGTGGAGGGCCCAAAGCAGCTGCCCCTTGAGCCCGCACTGCCCGCAAATAGTTGACAAGTAGATTCGGGAGAGCCCAAGAAAATGTTTGCCCAGGGTCCAATCAATATTAACGATGGCCCCGGGGCCCCTAAAGCAGCAGAGTGCATTTTTTATTTGCACACTCTTTTGTAGTAATAATCTCTTTCCTGCCCAGCCCCGGCGTCCCCTTAACATTGGTGGGGTAGGAAGGATCAGCCGATCATGTGACCACATTCAATAACAGTGAACCTATATAGAGCTTCGAGGTCTCCGCTCAGGTTTCTGCAGCTGTGTCCGATGGACCACCAGGTTTGCAAACATCTCAGGAGGGATTTTGTCCTCTTTGCAGATCTTCTCCAAGTCATTTAGGTTTCGAGACTGAAGTTTGGTAACTGGAACCTCCAGCTCCCTCTACATATTTTCTATGGGATTAAGGTCTGGAGACTGGCTAGGCCACTCCAGGACCATAATGTGCTTCCTCTTGAGCCACTTCTTTGTTGTCTTGGCCGTGTGTTTTGGGTCATTGTCATGCTGGAAATCCCATACACGACCCATCTTCAATGCCCTGGCTGAGGAAAGGAGGTTCTCACCTAAGATTTGATGGTACATGGCCCCGTCCATCGTCCCGTTGAAGTTGTCCTGTCCCCTTAGCAGAAAGACACCCCCAAAGCATAATGTTTCCAGTTTATGAGCTTCCTGCATAGTAGTGACGGCAGCTTCCCGTTCCTAGCCATCAAACGACTCTCACAGAACATTATCTTTCAACCTGCTTTAGAATGTGGAGAGGATGTCCCAAATGCCGCACACCCTACAGACCCGTCCGTCCCAAAAGTAACGGCAGCCTCAGCTGAACTCCATCTAAGCCACATCCTCCGACGTGTTTCGCCCCATGGATGGGACAAAACGCGCTGTGGGGTGTGCCTTAGTTGGAGCTAAGTTGAGGCTGTTATTACTTTTGTCACGGATTGGAACAATATCTTTCGACCTGCTATAGAATGTGGAGAGGATATCCCAAATGCCGCACACCCTACAGACCCGTCCGTCCCAAAGTAATAGCAGCCTCAGCTGAATTCCATCTAAGCCACATCCTCCAACGTGTTTCGCCCCATGGATGGGACAAAACGCGTTGTGGGGTGTGTCTTAGATGGAGCTAAGTTGAGGCTGTTATTACTTTTGTCACGGATTGGAACAATATCTTTCGACCTGCTATAGAATGTGGAGAGGATATCCCAAATACCGCACACCCTACAGACCCGTCCGTCCCAAAAGTAATAGCAGCCTCAGCTGAACTCCAGCTAAGCCACATCCTCCGACGTGTTTCGCCCCATGGATGGGACAAAACGCGTTGTGGGGTGTGCCTTAGTTGGAGCTAAGTTGAGGCTGTTATTACTTTTGTCATGGATGGGAACATTATCTTTCGACCTGCTATAGAATGTGGAGAGGATGTCCCAAATGCCGCACACCCTACAGACCAATCCGTGACAAACGTAATAACTGAGTATTAGCTGCGGCGCACATCGGGGCATCGGTAGCGGTTCCTGTGTCTTCTCCTCCTCGCTTCAGCTGTGCATCTCCTCCCCTCCTCCTAGGCCTCGAATAGGATCGTCTGTCCTTTCAGCCAATCGGGTGACGGGTATTATATCCGCTTCTGATTGGCCGGATTGAGGATCAGTGTTGCAACAGCGAACATGCATTCGCTGTTGTAACAGCTGGGTAGGCTCCTGGCGCAATGCTCTGCGCCACGAGCCCACCCTATTTTGAAGCCTATTATATACATATATTATGCTATAATCAGGTGCTTCAAAAGAAAATCCCCGCCACTGTAATTCAGGTGCCCGGCGTCCTGAAAGGAGCCGGACGCATCACTAGGGGGTGGTGGCGGCGATGGATAATGAATGAACAGGGGGTGGCGGCGGAGATGGGTAGAGCATGAACAGGGGGTGGCGGTGGCAGTGGTTAGAGCATGAATAGGGGGTGGCGGCGGCGATGGGTAGAGCATGAATAGGGGGTGGCGGCGGCAGTGGATAGATGGGGTGGCGCTCGGGCGCCCTTAATGGACGGGCCACCACTGGTTACATTGTAACACTTATTCGAAGGACGATGAAAGGAATAAATGTCCCACTTTCTTAGTGAACACCGCGTCGGCCCTATTTTTCTACGGCGGTGACCGCGAGAGTGTTCTGTCCTAAAAGCTTTCCGCAATGTACATCTGACTGTAAGAGGCATACAGATGGCGCTATGAATTATAGATGGAGGTAACACAGATCTGCATTGATGGTGGAGCGTAAAGCAAATACAGTACAAAGGATGGAGGGGACGGTGGAACCGCTTGATAAGAGCTCGTTCACATGTGAGGTTAAGGGGTGGTAGAATTTTGAAGTTAAGCTGTGCTTTTACCACCCCACCCCCCTGCTCCCATTTTATCTGCAGAGGCATCAGCCAGGGGCGGACGCATGCCGCAGCTGCAATGCTTTGCTTCGCAGCCGTGGCAGAAATTTATACCGCCCGCCAAACGCGACCCATTCAAGTGAATGGAACCGCTCTGCAAGCACCCTACAACCACGTACTGATAAGGCAGTACAGCCAATCCTCCTGTACTGGGCCCGGGCCCCATCAGTTCATAGGGGGGCCCCAGGTAGTACCTGCTGAGGAGGAGGGCCAGCTGTACCGTCCTCTTCTGTCTCCCACTGCAGCGCTGCCAGCTTCTCCTTCTCTCCCTCCCTCCGACCGCACTGCAGGGGGATTGGTTCTAGCACATGTGTCTCTTCCATCCCCCCATGTGTGCCCCTTTCCCCCGCAACGCTGCCAGCTTCCCTTCTCTTCCGCCGGAAGCTGCTGCTGGCACAGATGGGAAGGTCATTTACTGGCCCCCTTCCTTTCCTGAATGAACACAGTGAGCGATCAGTACCACTCACTCCTGTCTCCATTCATCCCTGAAGCATCGTAAACTGTGTTTCCTTTGCTTCAGTTTGTGAATGAGCAGGAAGCCTCAGAGGGCTTCCTATTCATTCATCTGTAGATCTGAGGCTGTGGAGAAAGGGACTGATAAATCTCCGCCCTCGGTCCCTTTTTGTCGGGGGGGCAGGGATGTCAGGTAGGCTGTATGGGGCCCCCGTGATTTTTCTGAGGCCCCTTTCACACTTGTGCAACTTGTCCTGCGACTTGGGAATGCAAGTCGTACCCCGTGATTTCCAATGAGTGGCATTCATATCTGTGCGACTTCAAAGTAGTCCCTGCACTACTTTGGTTCGACATTGATGCGATTTGAGGTCCATAGACCTCAAGATTACACAGGCATCGCTTAAAGTTGCATCAAAATTGCGACAAAATCGCCGCATGATTGCGGCAAAAAAAATCGCGCCACTTTCAGGCCACACAAGTGTGAAAGGGGCCTAACGGCAGCCCTGACCACGTGCAATGCACAAGCTTGCAGCATGCTAGTGAAGGGTTCATGGGGTGAAAGCAAGCGGTGAGGAGGTGATATTACACCTCCCCCGCCGCCTGTCAATTGAGGAAGAATCCGAACACAGATCACTCTTCAAAGAGCGGGCGCTAAGAGCGGGCCACGCCAGGTGTGTTTTGTCATTTACTGGACTCTGGACAGGTCCATCCTTTGGATTCGCAAACCTTTAGGCACCCCATTCACACCTGAATGTTTTGGATGTGGGCAGAATCGCAGCAAAACGCGGGATGTATTTGCGATGCCACGCTTCTTAATGGCACCCCAAACAATTTTGCCGCGATTGTTGTACCACAAAACCCACAAAAATCACCGCAAACAACGCAACGCCAAACACACCGGGCTCTGTGCTAAAATTTAGTACATGAGCTTCTTTGGCGCATTTTTTTCATTCAAATGAATGGTGCGGCTCCAAAAACGCACAAACAAAAGCTAAAAAAATTTTTTTTAAAATGTGGCACAGCAGGTGGCGCTGCAGTAAGCTTGGGTGTAAACGGGCAGCTTAGGCTTTAGTTCACATCTAGAGGTGCGACTGAGTTTTCCCTCACGCGTTCCCGCGCGTCACATATGGGGGCAGCCCGATTCAGTTCAAAGGCAAGAAAAACAGAAAATGAAGTTGCTGGCCCCTTTTCCGAAATCGCTTCGCGTCCAATCAGCACCATGTGGTCTTGGGTTGGCACGTGCATTAGCAGATGCGTCTGCCAATGGGCAGTGCGTTTCTCTGTGTTTTGGGAAAATATGTGATTTTTCGTGCGTTCCCGACATGGAAAAGTCTGTTTTTTTTCTGTTACAATTAACAACAACAACAACAAAAAAGGTGATTGGTTTACATCTACCCCAATAGTTGTGACCCCTCTATACACCATCTATGGAGCGAGGCGCACTATGTAAGGAGGCGCAGCGCTAGTCCTGGCAGTGGCTCCATAGGTTGCTGCAGGAGAAAGGAGACCCTCTGAAATGGGAAACCTGGAGTCAGCTGTGGTGGCGCCAGCCCAAATCGGCTGTAAAGAGTATTTTTTTTAAATTAAACTATTAAACATGATATACAGTTGTGCTCATAAGTTTACATACCCTGGCAGAATTTATGATTTCTTAGCCATTTTCCAGAGAATATGAATGATAACACACAAACTTTTCTTTCACTCATGGTTAGTGTTTGGCTGAAGCCATTTATTATCAATCAACTATGTTTACTCTTTTTAAATCATAATGGCAACAGAAATTACTCAAATGACCCTGATCAAAAGTTTACATACCCCAGTTCGTAATACCGTGTATTGCCCCCTTTACCATCAATGACAGCTTGAAGTCTTTTGTGGTCTTTATCTTCTCAGATGGTAAAGCTGCCCATTCCTCTTGGTAAAAAGCCTCCAGTTCCTGTAAATTCTTGGGCTGTCTTGCATGAACGGCACGTTTGAGATCTCCCCAGAGTGGCTCAATGATATTGAGGTCAGGAGACTGAGATGGCCACTCCAGAACCTTCATATTATTCTGCTGTAGCCAATGACAGGTCGACTTGGCCTTGTGTTTTGGATCATTGTCATGTTGGAATGTCCAAGTACGTCCCATGGGCAGCTTCCTGGCTGATGAATGTAAATGTTCCTCCAGTATTTTTTGATAACATACTGCATTCATCTTGCCATCAATTGTGACCAAATTTCCTGCGCCTTTGTAGCTCACACATCCCCAAAACATCAGCGATCCACCTCCGTGTTTCACAGTAGGAATGGTGGACCTCTCATCATAGGCCTTGTTGACTCCTCTCCAAATGTAGCGTTTATGGTTGTGGCCAAAAAGCAAAATTTTGGTCTCATCACTCCAAATGACTTTGTGCCAGAAGGTTTGAGTCTTGTCTCTGTGTTGTTTGGCGTATTGTAAGCGGGATACTTTGTGGCATTTACGTAATAATGGCTTTCTTCTGGCGACTTGACCATGCAGCCCATCTTTCTTCAAGTGCCTCCTTATTGTGCATCTTGAAACAGCCACACCACATGTTTTCAGAGAGTCCTGTATTTCACCTGAAGTTATTTGTGGGTTTTTCTTTGCATCCCAAACAATTTTCCTGGCAGTTGTGGCTGAAATTTTAGTTGGTCTACCTGACCGTGGTTTGGTTTCAACAGAACCCCTCGTTTTCCACTTCTTGATTAGAGTTTGAACACTGCTGATTGGCATTCTCAATTCCTTGGATATCTTTTTATATCCCTTTCCTGTTTTATACAGTTCAACTACTTTTTCCCGCAGATCCTTTGACAATCCTCTTGCTTTCCCCATGACTCAGAATCCAGAAACGTCAGTGCAGCACTGGATGAAAGATGCAAGGGTCTGTCAGGAGTCCAGAAACTCATTGACCTTTTATACGCACACACTAATTACAAGCAAACAGATCACAGGTGAGGATGGTTCCCTTTAATATCCATTCAAACCCCTTTGTGTCAACTTGTGTGCATGTTATCAGGCCAAAATCACCAGGGTATGTAAACTTTTGATCAGGGTCATTTGGGTAGTTTCTGTTGTGATTATAATTTAAAAAAGAGTAAACACAGTTGATTGATAATAAATGGCTTCAGCCAAACACTAACCATGAGTGAAAGAAATATTATTGTGTTATCATTCATATTCTCTGAAAAATGGCCAAGAAATCATAAATTCTGCCAGGGTATGTAAACTTATGAGCACAACTGTACTTACCATTGCACAGACCGGCCCGGAACTTCCTCTCTCCTCTGGGAACTACCGCCGGGACTCTTGACTCTTTCTCCTCTCTGTGTGCCACCTTAGGAAGCCTCTTCCTATGGTGGCAAACCTGCCCCCATCACTCCTGAGCTGGGCTGTGTGCGTCCACTGAAACACACAGTGCGGCTTGGCCCAACCCTCGCTCCCTCCTCACAGGATTTGAGTGACAACAGCGAGAGCCAATGGCTCCCCGCTCCTGTCTCTGAGCCTGTGAGGAGAGAAAGAGCAGCGCTGCTGCATACGGGCACAGCACTGGATTGAGATAGGACTCAGGTAAGTATAAAGGAAGGTGGGGGGGGGGGTACAACGAGCGGGACATTTTTTACCTTTAGGCTCGGTTCACACTAGCCCAATTCCAAAGTCGCATGACTTTTAGTGCAACTTTGGAATCTGACTTTGATACGACTTTGATTTGACTTTTTTTATTCTCTGTAGCATGGAAGTCGGACCAAAAAGTAGTGCAGGGACCTCTTTTAAAGTCGGACCGACTTGTGTAGTATCAAGTAGGACGGCTCTCAGAGGGAAACATTGAATTTCACACATCATCCAACTTGGGGGTCTCAGAAGTCAGATCCTATGTGGCATCAGTGTGATCCGAGCCCAGTGTAGGGAACGCTTTAAGGTAAAACATTTTTAGCCCTTTGAACCACTTTAAACTGAAACATAGCCAAAGATTAAAAGAAAAAGAAGCTGTATTTCCTGTCTGAACAGTGTTTATACAGTGCATCCGGGAAAGTATTCACAGAGCTTCACTTTTTCCACATTTTGTTATATTACAGCCTTATTCCAAAATGGATTAAACTACTTATTTTCCTCAAAATTCTACAAACAATCCCCCATAATGACCACGTGAAAGAAGTATGTTTGAAATCTTTGCAAATTTATTAAAAATAAAAAATGAAACAAAATCCCATGTACATAAGTATCACAGGCTCCTCCCATGTACATAAGTATCACAGACTCCTCCCATGTACATAAGTATCACAGACTCCTCCCATGTACATAAGTATCACAGACTCCTCCCATGTACATAAGTACCGCAGGCTCCTCCCATGTACATAAGTATCACAGGCTCCTCCCATGTACATAAGTATCACAGGCTCCTCCCATGTAAATAATTATCACAGGCTCCTCCTATGTACATAAATATCACAGGCTCCTCCCATGTACATAAGTATCACAGGCTCCTCCCATGTACATAAGTATCGCAGGCTCCTCCCATGTACATAAGAATCACAGACTCCTCTCATGTACAAAGGTATCACAGACTCCTCCCATGTACATAAGTATCACAAGCTCCTCCCGTGTACATAAGTACCACAGGCTCCTCCCATGTACATAAGTATCACAGACTCCTCCCATGTACATAAGTATCACAGGCTCCTCCCATGTAAATAAGTATCACAGGCTCCTCCCATGGACATAAGTATTCACAGGCTCCTCCCATGTACATAAGTATCACAGACTCCTCCCATGTACATAAGTATCACAGGCTCCTCCCATGGACATAAGTATCACAGGCTCCTCCCATGTACATAAGTATCACAGACTCCTCCCATGTACATAAGTATCACAAGCTCCTCCCATGTACATAAGTATCACAGCCTTTGCTCAATACTTTGGTGAAGCTCCTTTGGCACCAATTACAGCCTCAAGTCTTGTTGAGTATGATGCTACAAGCTTGGCACACCTATTTTTGGGCAGTTTCTCCCATTCTTCTTTGCAGGACCTCTCGAGCTCCATCAGGTTGGATGGGGAACGTCGGTGCACAGCCATTTTCAGATCTCTCCAGAGATGTCCAATCGGGTTCAAGTCTTGTCTCTGGCTGGGCCACTCAAGGACATTCACAGAGTTGTCTCGTAGCCACTCCTTTTATTATCTTGGCTGTGTGGTTAGGATCGTTGCCCTGTTGGAAGATGAACCTTCGCCCCCAGTCTGCGGTCCAGAGTGCTCTGGAGAAGGTTTTCATCAAGGATGTCTCTGTACATTGCTGCATTCATCTTTCCCTCAATCCTGACTAGCCTCCCTGTTCCTGCCGCTGAAAAGCATCCCCACAGCATGAGCCTGTCACCACCATGCTTCACAGTAGGTATCAGGAAGGTGATGAGCTGTGCCTGGTTTCCTCCATACATGACGCTTGCCATTCAGGCCAATCTTTGTTTCATCAGACCAGAGAATTTTGTTTCTCATGGTCTGAGAGTCCTTCAGGTGCCTTTTGGCAAACTCCAGGTGGGCTGTCATGTGCCTTTTACTGAGGAGTGGCTTCCGTCTGGCCCCTCTACCATACAGGTCTGATTGGTGGAGTGCTGCAGAGATGGTTGTTTATATATATATATTTATACTCCTCTAAAAAATCCTCAAAAAATGAACCAAAACAGAGTGTCCTCATGTGAAAAAAAGAATATATATATATATAATGATTTAGTCTTTAGTATAAATATATGCAATATGTTACTTTGTATTTTTCTATCTCCTGTCTGAAAAATGTTTATAAACTGCATTACCTTGTATCTCTATGTCTCCTATCTGAACAGTGTTTATAAACAATGTTACTTTGTATCTCTCTATCTCCTGTCTGATTAGTGTTTATAAACAATGTTACTAAAGCTATGAAAGTACCTGCGTGGGAAGCGCCTTTAAAGAATCTGACAGGGTCTGATTGTGTAGTGCAGAGATGATGAACCTACTTACTTTCACGGCGGGTTATGTTGCTACCACAGATGTAAGAGTCAGTTTGGAAGACAGAGAACGACAGCTTCCATCTGAGGTTTCTTATAGAAGTATGTTTGAGATAGTCATGTTTTAAGGTCAGTATTTCCTGCGGTTCTTAAAGAACTTTCTTCCCGTGTGGGTTTTTGGAGTTCTGGCCTTCCTGAGTCTTATCTGGTACGTTCGGCGTGTTCTCCAGCTCAGGTTCATCTATGAAGAAGATTATTGATTGATGGAAATGTTACCCATGAAGAGGAAGCTCATCTTCCCCTCCTCCGGCCTTCCACATTGGAAGTGCAGCTTATATTACTTAATGCCCTTCACATCCTCCATTACTGTCAATGTGCTACATCCAACCTGTGACAAACATCGTTATCTCAGACACTTGTACACTAAGTGCTTTGGGCATCGGCCAGCTGGGGCCCCAGACCAGCTGACAGGGCCCTAACTTCATAGGAACAGACAGAAATCTAAATTGTAAACCCAGCTTTTCCTTCATCGTTAATATCTCTATTAGTAAGGATAAAAAAGGTCCAGTGTTGGGTCATGTTGGGGGTGTAGTGTTCTATGCAGTGGCGGCCCATCTATTAGGGGCGCATGGGTGCTGCCCCCCTGTCCATGCATCTGGCCCCCTGATCTTCATGCCGGATGCATGGATTCCAATGGGGGGGGGGTGGGTTTAAGCATGTGATTAGAGCTTGAGGCTCCAGGGATGGCTCACCCGCAGCGGCTCAACCATCCAGCACTCCCCGGCTCGGAAAAGGGAGGGAGGAGGAGGGGAGATCGGAGTCATCCTGGGTAGGACACCTGCCTCCTAAGTTAAGGAGGCCATCGGTCTTGGTTCACAGTGTTCCCCGCATTCATGTTTGTCTCCTTCTAACGGGGGGGGTGGTGTTGGTTTGCTGCCCCCCCCCCCTAAATATTGAGCACCGGCCGCCATTGGTTCTATGTATAGAGTGTAAAAGAATTGTATCATGATGGTGTCCAGTGGTGGGCCATGTTGAAGGTATAGTGTTCTATGTATAGAGTGTAATAGAATGGTATTATGATGGTGTCCAGTGGTCGGCCATGTTGGAGGTGTAATGTTCTATGTATAGAGTGTAATAGAATTGTATTATGATGGTGTCCAGTGGTTGGCAATGTTAAAGGTGTATTTTTTTGTTCTCTGTATAGATTGTAATAGAGTTGTATTATAATTGTGTCCAGTAGTCGGCCATGTTGGGGGTGTAGTGTTCTATATATAGAGTGTGATAGAATTGTATTGTGATGGTGTCCAGTGGTTGGCCATGTTGAAGGTGTAGTGTTCTGTTCTCTGTATAGATTGTAATAGAATTGTATTATGATGGTGTCCAGGGGTTGGCCATGTTGGGGGTGTAGTGTTCTATGTATAGAGTGTAATAGAATTGTATTATGATGGTGTCCAGTGGTCGGCCATGTTGGGGGTGTAGTGTTCTATGTATAGAGTGTAATGCCGCATACACACGGGCGGACTTTTCGACCGGACTGGTCCGACGGACTTTCCGACAGACTTTCGATGGACTTTTGAACAAACGGATTTGCCTACACACGATCACACCAAAGTCCGTCGGATTTGTACGTGATGGACGTACGACCGGACTAAAATAAGGAAGTTGATAGCCGGTAGCCAATAGCTGCCCTATCGTGGGTTTTCATCCGTCGGACTAGCATACAGATGAGCGGATTTTGCGACCGGACTCGAGTCCGTCAAAAAGATTTGAAGCATGTTTCATATCTAATGTCCGTCAGATTTTCGACTGGAAAAGTCTGCTGAAGGTCCGATGAAGCCCACACACGATCGGATTGTCCGCCAGACTCGGTCCGTCGGACCAGTGCGGTCAAAAAGTCCGCTCGTGTGTATGTGGCATAATAGAATGGTATTATGTTGGTGTCCATTGGTTGGCCATGTTGGGGGTATAATGTTCTATGTATAGAGTGTAATAGAATTGTATTATGATGTTGTCCAGTGGTTGGCCATGTTGGGGGTGTAGTGTTCTATGTATAGAGTGTAATGGAATTGTATTATGATGGTGTTCAGTGGTGGGCCATGTTGGGGGTATAATGTTCTATGTATAGAGTGTAATAGAATTGTATTATGATGGTGTTAATTGGTCAGCCATGTTGGGAGGTGTAGTGTTCTATGTGTAGAGTGTAATAGAATTGTATTATGATGGTGTCCAGTGGTTGGCCATGTTGAAGGTGTAGTGTTCTATGTATAGAGTGTAATATAATTGTATTATGATGGTGTCCAGTGGTTGGCCATGTTGGGGGTGTAGTGTTCTATGTATAGAGTGTAATAGACTTGTATTATGATGGTGTCCAGTGGTCGGCCATGTTGGGGGTGTAGTGTTCTATGTATAGAGTGTAATAGAATTGTATTATGATGGGGTTAATTGGTCAGCCATGTTGGGAGGTGTAGTGTTCTATGTATAGAGTGTAATAGAATTGTATTATGATGGTGTTAATTGGTCAGCCATGTTGGGGGTTGTAGTGTTCTATGTATAGAGTGTAATAGAATTGTATTATGATGGTGTCCAGTGGTCGGCCATGTTGGGGGTGTAGTGTTCTATGCACAGAGTGTTAGTCCCCGTTCACACAGGGGGGGCGACCTGTCAGGTGACTTAGCCGCCTGAAAAGTCACGCTCCATGCAGTGCAATGAAACCATTCTAATAGGAGCGACTCAAGTCGCTCCAACTTAGAAAAAGGTTCCTGCACTACTTTGGGGTGACTTCAGAGCCGCTTGCATTGACTTCCATTAATGAAGTTGGTTACAAGCCGCGCAGAGGTTGCGCTGTGCGGACTTTGAAGCTGCCCCAGTGTGATCCAGCACTAATAGAGTTGTATGATGATCGGGTTCTACAGTCGGCCACGTTGGGTGTCTACGTCCTGTATAGTGGTTGGTCATGTTGGAAGTACGTACCACACATTGGTTTTTGGTGTCAGTGGAATGAATTAATATCTGTTGGTTGGTTTTACAGCGTTGCGTACATCATTGTTGTTGGAAGTGAAGCTTCGCTGTGATGGGGATTAGGGTATTTGGGGAACGGTATTGTAACGGTTGAAATAAAATGGCTGATCTTATGCCTTGTGGCGTTGCGGGATTTGCTCAGTTACTGAGCATTGGCCGGCCTGCCCTCACACAACAGAGTCGGTTCCCCAGGTTATTGCCGGCTGATGAATGTAATTTTCCTCATGCTGAGATTGTGCTAATATTAGCGTGCTGCTCCACTTACGTGCGGTCTGTCTCGCTCTGACAGGAAGTATCAGGGCACGGTGACGGTCCCTCGGGCTCCAGGCAGTCATACATCTTCCCAGAAGAGGTTCTGGCTTTCTGACATTGCTCTCTGTTTATGTTTCCTGGCTGAAAGCCATCGACAGACCAATATGTCACTATAACGTGTAGATGACCTCCTCTCCAGCCCCCCCCCCCCCCCTCCAGGACTGAGGTCACCACATTTCTTCCCAAGATAACCTGTCATCTTCCAAAACTGTAATATTGACGTTGAAGCCCCTCGTGTTACACCTACTGCATTCAGCTTTGTACATCATAACATCATCTACAAAGCTCTTCTGACCCATGTGGTGTACTCTGAGGACCTCAACACTTTGATACATCCAGTGATATTTATGTCACTAACGTTTACCGTGTCCTTAACGCATTACGAAGGGATTTTTCTTGTATGGTTGCTTCGCGGCAGCCTGTAATACTTCAAATGGTTCACAAGCCATTAAATGTCAGATAGATCGAAATCGTATTACAACTGACAGAAATAGGGGCCAAAGAGTGCATTGGGTTGTTGTTTTTTTTTACATCTCAAATTTTGTATCCTCTTGTTAAAACCAGTTTACTGTCCTTCAGGCTTTAGGGGGCCCAGACTGTGGCCAATGGAAAAATGCCCCATCACTGGTGTCAGTGGGAGACCTGGAGCCCCATTGTTGGGTGTCATTGGGAGGAATGGTGCCCCATCACTATTGTCAGTAGGAAGAATGGTGCCCCATCATTGGTGTCAGTGGGAGGAGTGGTACCCCATCACTGGTGTCAGCAGAACTTGAGCCCCATTGTTGGTGTCATTGGGAGGAATGGTACCCCTTCGTTGGCATCAGTAAGAGGAATGGTGCCTTATCATTGGTGTCAGTAGGAGAAAACTGAAGCCCCATATTTGGTTTAAGTGGGAGGACTGGAGCCCCATCATTGGTGTTGGTGGGAGGACTAGAATCCAGTCGTTGGTGTTAATGAGAAGAATGGTTCCCCATTGTTGGTGTCAGTGGGAGGAATGGTACCCCATCGTTGGCATCAGTGGAAGGAATAGTTGCCCATTATTGATGTGATGTGAAGAGTTTAGCCCCATCGTTGGTGTCAGAGGGAGGAATTGATCCCCTTTGTTGGTGTTAGTGGGAGGACTTAAGCCCCATTGTTGGTGTTAGTGGGAGGACTAGAGACCCATCGTTGGTGTCAGTGGGAGGAATGGCACCCCATCATTAGCATCAGCGGAAGGAATAGTTCCCCATCATTGATGTCAATGGGAAGAATGGAGCCCCATCGTTGCTGTCAGAGGGAGGAATGGAGCTCCTTTGTTGGTATCAGTGGAAGGAATGGTGCTCCATTGTTTTCGTCAGTGGGAGGAATGGTACCCCATCTTTGGCATCAGTGGGAGGAATAGTTACCCATTATTGATGTGAAAGGTTTAGCCCCATCGTTGGTGTCAGAGGGAGGAATTGATCCCCTTTGTTGGTGTCAGTGGGAGGAGTAGTGACCCATCATTGGTGTCAGTGGGAGGAATAGTGCCCCATCCTTGGTGCCAGTGGGAGGACTGGAGCCCCATTGTTGGTGCCAGTGGGAGGACTGAAGCCCCATTGTTGGTGTCAGTGGAAGGACTGAAGCCCCAATGATGGTGTTAGTGGGAGGAATAGAAACCCATCGTTGGTGTCAGTGGGAGGAATGGCACCCCATCATTAGCATCAGCGGGAGGAATAGTTCCCAATCATTGATGTCAATGGGAAGAATGGCGCCCCATCGTTGGTGTCAGAGAAAGTAATGGAGCTTTTTTGTTGGTGTCAGTGGAAGGAATGGTGCTCCATTGTTGTCGGCAGTGGGAGGAATGGTGCCCCATCGTTGGCATCAGTGGGAGGAATAGTTGCCCATTATTGATGTCAATGGGAAGAATGGAGCCCCATCGTTGGTGTCATAAGGAGGAATGGAGCTCCTTTGTTGGTGTCAGTGGAAGGAATGGTGCTCCATTGTTGTTCGCAGTGGAAGGAATGGTGCTCCATTGTTGTTGGCAGTGGGAGGAATAGTACCCCATCGTTGGTGTCTGCGGAAGGAATTATACACCAAGGTCTGGATAAAGACAAGCAAATGACCACATCCAGCTCCTGGGCCACACTTTAGAGATCATTGGTCTAAATGAACTAAATACAATCCAGGTGCAACAAATTAAAATACGTACAAAGTTTTACAGTTGGTTTTCTTTAGTAAGCAGCCACAGCCCAAGTAGAAAAGGCTGTCCTCTTCCAGCATGCTGCGGAGAAGGACTCTTGTTCTCTGTGTGGAAGTAGTGGTCTCTCTTTAGAAGTCCAACATGACCCCCCGCTGAATCAGAGCTAGAGCTCTCCTATCAGCAAGGAGTATGAGCTTTGCTGATTGCAAATCTTTAAGTATTACTGGAGCATTTCAGATCTCTGCAGAGAGACCACTGCTTCCACACAGAGAGCAAAGGTCTTTCTCTGCAGCGGAAAACCTTTACTACTCAGGCTGTGGCTGCTTTCCGAAAAAGAAGACAAACTGCAAGACTTTGCACAAAATCTATTTTATTGCACCTGAAATGTATTTGACCGATTTAAACTGAACGTTTAGTTGAGCTTTAAAGTTCTATATCTCACTGTGGTCATATTGTGGTTTCTTGATGGGCTTCATCACCGAGCAGAGTGTAGATAAGGTTGGGAGACCCAGAAGTCGCCTTTTTCTGCATTTGGACACCAAGCCACTGTTGCAACTTTGATGTTCTCTTTCGGATGGCAGAACATTGTAGAGACACTTTCTGAACATCGTAAGACTAATGGACACCTGAAGTCATCAAAGATACAGTAGACCAAAGCTCATTTTAGCTAACTTATTGAGCTAACTTTATTTAAACTGATTCAGCATTAGAAATACTAATACAAAACTAAATACACACGAGCGGAATGTCCGACAGAAAAAGGCAGACGGAAGCTTTTCATCATCTATTCCGATAGTGTGTAGGCCTCATCGGACTTTTTTTTTTATAGAAAATTCTGACGGACCTAGAAATAGAACATGTTCTAAATATTATAATAATAATATAAACCAATTCCTATCGGGAAAACCGATCCTCTGTATGCTGTTCCGACGGACCAAAAACGACGCATGCTCTGAAGCAAGTACGAGACGGAAGCTATTGGCTACTGGCTATTGAACTTCCTTTTTCTAGTCCCGTCGTAAGTGTTGTACGTCACCACGTTCTGGACGGTCGGACTTTGGTTTGTCCGTGGGTAGGCAAGACCGCTTGAGCGGAATTCCGTCGGAGTTCCGTTGGGGAAACCTCCGGAGTTTATTCCGACGGCAAAACCGGTCGTGTGTACAGGTCATTACTCATATATATCAAACTTATCCTTAGTCATAGAGTGCTATTTTTACACTGTGACTAAGAATAAGGTGGATCAAAATGCGTAAGATTTTACAATGACATATATATATGCCAATATATTAAAATTTTACCTAAAGCCAAACCCCTGGCAATCAGCTTAGCACACACTTGAAATACATATACAGGCTGGTTACCTCACCTTTTTCAGCTGCAGTTGGACCATGTAGCTTGGTCACCTGACTGGCTCATAGTACTGGCCCTCATCTAGTACTGGCCCTCATCTAGTACTGGCCCTCATCTAGTACTAGCCTTCCCCTAGTACTGGCCCTCTATTAGTACTAGCCCTCTCCTAGTGCTGGCCCTCTCCTAGTACCAGCTCTCTCTCTACCGATCCTACCCTAGTACTGGTCTACTCCTAGTACTAGCTCTCTTATAGTAATGGCCCTCTTCTATTACTATACCTCTCCTAGTACTGACCCTCTCTGCTGCAGTTAGGCACTGTAGCTTGGTCACCTCCCCGACCCCAGCTTTGATTAGCTCCTAGTACTGGCCCTCTCCTACTTGCCTTCTCCTAGTACTGGCCCTCTCCTACTTGCCTTCTCCTAGTACTGGCCCTCTCCTACTTGCCTTCTCCTAGTACTGGCCCTCTCCTACTTGCCTTCTCCTAGTACTGGCCCTCTCTTAGTAGTATCCCTCTCCTATTACTGACCCTCTCCTAGTACCGGCTCTCTCCTAGTACTAGCCCTCTACTAGTACTGACCCTTTCCTTGTACTGGCCCTCTTCTACTACTGACCTTAACCTAGTACTGGCCCTCTCCTAGTACTGACCTTCTAGTACTGGTCTGGCCCTTGCCTAGTACTTGCCCTCTCCTAGTACTTGCCTTCCCCTAGTACTGGCCCTCTCTTAGTAGTATCCCTCTCCTATTACTGACCATCTCCTAGTACCTGCTCTCTCCTAATACTAGCCCTCTACTAGTACTGACCCTTTCCTAGTACTGGCCCTCTCCTAGTACTGACCTTCTCCTAGTACTGGTCTGGCCTTCTCCTAGTACTGACATTTGCCTACTACTGGCCCTCGCCTAGTACTGGCCCTGTCCTAGTACTGGCCCCCCAAGTACTAGCCCTCTTCTAGTATTAGCCCTCTTCTAGTACTGACCCTCTCCTAGTAATGGACCTCACCTAGTACTGGCCTTCTCCTAGTACTATCCCTCTCCTAGTACTGGCCTTCTCCTAGTACTGGTCTGGCCCTCCCCTAGTACTGGCCCTGTTCTAGTACTAGCGCCCCCCCCCCCCCCCCAAGTACTAGCCATTTTCTAGTATTAGCCCTTTTCTAGTATTGACCCTCTCCTAGTAATGGACCTCACCTAGTACTAGCCCTCTCCTAGTGATAGATCTCTTTTAGTACTGACCCTCTCCTAGTACTGACCCTCTCTGCTGTAGTTAGGCACTGTAGCTTGGTCACCTCCCCGCCCCCAGCCCTGATTAGTTTCTAGCATTGTCCCTCTCCCAGTACTAGCCTTCTACTAGTACTGGCCCTCTCCTAGTACTGGCTTCATCTTGTATTAGTCTTCTCTTAGTACTGGCTTCATCTAGTATTAGTCTTCTCCTAGTACTGGACCTCTATTAGTAGTATCCCTCTCTTATCACTGACTGTCTCCTAGTACTGGCCCTCTCCCGGCCCTTAATACTTGCCTTCTCCTAGTACTTGCCCTCTCCTAGTACCGGCCCTCTCCCAGTACTTGCCCTCTCCTAGTACTAGCCTTCTTCTACTAATGGCCTTCTCCTAATGCTAGCTAAGGCCCTCTCCCGGCCCTTAATACTTGCCCTCTCCTAGTACTTGCCCCTAATGCTAATGCTAGCTAAGGCCCTCTCCCGGCCCTTAATACTTGCCCTCTCCTAGTACCGGCCCTCTCCTAGTACTTGCCCTCTCCTAGTACTAGCCTTCTTCTAGTAATGGCCTTCTTCTAGTGCTAGCTCTCCATAGTAATGGCCCACTCCTGGTAAAAGCTCCCTTTTAGTACTATTCCTTTTCTATTACTATCCCTCTCCCCGTACCGGCCCCCTCCCAGTACTGGCCCTCTCCTATTATCTCTCACCTAGTATTTTCCCCTTCTCACCCCTATGTCTGAGTGCTTCTATGCAGAGGATAATATGAGGACAATATGAAGACACAGCCGGATGATTGGAGATGTAGAGCCATTGGTGTACGGTATGCATGGCATTGTCATGATCGGTTTGTCTTGAAGACTGTGACCAGAGATAGTGGTGGGCTTTATGCGGGTTTGTATCTTCGTAATTAACATAAATGCATACTAATTAGTCTGCCAACTAATGACTTGCTTGCTGCATTATTGCTGAAAGATGAGATGCTGCAGATTAATCAACTTCTATTCATCCGCCGAAGATTAATAAAGAGTTTGTGATGAGACAAAACACTTAGGAGATACTTCCTGAGGATCTCAGATGAAAGACTTTCAGGAGAAGAGTGATCCTAAACTGTGGGTTGTATATAGAGGGACGATACTGAGCTGTGGGGTGTATATCTAGGATGGAAAATGACCTGGGGGTCCTAGTAGATGATAGGCTCAGCAATGCCAAGCTGCTGCTAACAAAGCAAACAGAATATTGGCATTAAAAAGGGGATCATATCCCAACTGCATCTCTGGAGCTCAGCCACAGTGATCTTTGGGTTCTTCTTTACCTCTCTCGCCAAGGCTCTCCTCCCCCGATAGCTCAGTTTGGCCGGACGGCCAGCTCTAGGAAGGGTTCCGGTCGTCCCAAACGTCTTCCATTTAAGGATTATGGAGGCTACTGTGCTCTTAGGAACCTTACGTGCAGCAGAATTTTTTGTAACCTTGGCCAGATCTGTGCCTTGCCACAATTCTGTCTCTGAGCTCTTCAGGCAGTTCCTTTGACCTCATGATTCTCATTTGCTCTGACATGCACTGTGAGCTGTAAGGTCTTATATAGACAGGTGTGTGGCTTTCCTAATCAAGTCCAATCAGTATAATCAAACACAGCTGGACTCAAATGAAGGTGTAGAACCATCTCAAGGATGATCAGAAGAAATGGACAGCACCTGAGTTATATATATGAGTGTCACAGCAAAGGGTCTGAATACTTAGGACCATGTCATATTTCAGTTTTTCTTTTTTAATAAATCTGCAAAAATGTCAACAATTCTGTGTTTTTCTGTCAATATGGGGTGCTGTGTGTACAATATGGGGTGCTGTGTGTACAATATGGGGTGCTGTGTGTACAATATGGGGTGCTGTGTGTACAATATGGGGTGCTGTGTGTACATTAATGAGGAAAAAAATGAACTTAAATGATTTTAGCAAATGGCTGCAATATAACAAAGAGTGAGAAAATGAAGGGGGTCTGAATCTCAGCTGGGACCATAGTCACCAAGAAAACAATCGGTAACACGCTTCGCCACAAAGGACTGAAATCCTGCAGCCCCCGCAAAGTCCCCCTGCTCAAGAAATCACATGTACAGGTCCGTCTGAAGTTTGCTAATGAATCTAAATGATTCAGAGAAGAACTGGGGGAAAGTGTTGTGGTCAGATGAGACCAAAATTGAGCTCTTTGGCATCAACTCAACTCGCCGTGTTTGGAGGAGGAGGAGGAATGCTGCCTATGACCCCAAGAACACCATCCCCCACCGTCATACATGGAGGTGGAAACATTTTGCTTTGGGGGTGTTTTTCTGCTAAAAGGACAGGGGAACTTCACCGCATCAAAGGGACGATGAACGGGGCCATGTACCATCAAACCTTGGGTGAGAACCTCCTTCCCTCAGCCAGGGCATTGAAAATGGGTCATGGATGGGTCTTCCAGCATGACAATGACCCAAAACACACGGCCAAGGCAACAAAGGAGTGGCTCAAGAAGAAGCACATTAAGGTCCTGGAGTGGCCTAGCCAGTCTCCAGACCTTAATCCCATAGAAAATATGTGGAGGGGGCTGAAGGTTCGAGTCACCAAACATCAGCCTCGAAACCTTAATGACTTGGAGAGGATCTGCAGAGAGGACAAAATCCCTCCTGAGATGTGTGCAAACCTGGTGGCCAACTACAAGAAATGTCCGACCTCTGTTATCACCAACAAGGGATTCTCCACCAACTACTAAGTCATGTTCTGAGAAGGGGTCAAATATTTATTTCACGCATTGAAATATAAAATTAATTTATAACTTTTTTGAAATGCATTTTTCTGGATATTTTGGTTGTTATTCTGTCTCTCACTGGTAAAATAATCTGACTAATAAAATTATAGACGGATCGTTTCTTTGTCGGTGGGCAAACGTACAAAATCAGCAGCCGATCAAATACTTTTTCCCCCCTTGCTGTATATATAGAGGGACGATAGTAAGCTGTGGGATGTACAGTATATATAGAGGGGTGATTCTGAGCTGTGGGGTGTGTATATATATATATATATATATATATAGAGAGAGAGAGAGAGAGAGAGAGAGAGAGAGGATGATTCTGAACTGTGGGATATACATATAGAGGGGTCATGCTGAGCTGCAGGATTTGTATACAGTTGTGCTCAAATGTTTGCACCCCCTGGCAGAAATGGTGAAACTTTGGCATTGATAGTGAAAATCTGACTGATCGTGCCGAAAATCTGTCTTTTATTTAAGGGTAGTGATGATATGAAGCCATTTAATATCACAGAGTTGTTTGGCTCCTTTTTAAATCATAATGATAACAGAAATCACCCAAATGTTCCTGATGAAAAGTTTCCATCCCCTGGAATGTTTGGCCTTGGTACAGACACAGAAGGTGGCACACACACAGGTTACATTGCCAAATTTTTGGCATTTTAAATTGCAATTAGTGTCTGTGTATAAATAGTCAATGCATTGAACAGGCTAGATACTGAGCCATAAGGAGTTTTAAAAGAAGAACTGTCAAAAGACCTGTGTAACAAGGTAATGAAACTTTCTAGCGATGGAAAAGGATATACAAAAATATTCAAAGCCTTGAATATGCCGGTCAGTACTGGTGGTGGAGGTGTGCCTGAAGGCATTTTGCCAAGAGGAATGGGCAGTTCCACCACCTGCAAGAATTCGGGGCCTCATAGACAACTATTACAGAAGACTGACCGCTGCCATTGATGATAAACGGGGCAATACACAGGATTAAGAAGTAAGGGGATGCAGACTTCTGAAGAGGGGCATTTGATTGGTTTACTTGTTGCCATCTTTTGTCTTATGATTGGACCGTTCTGTTTTCATCTCCAGTTACAGATTATGAGTCCCATAAGAAATCAAAGAAATGGGTTTTGCCGGCTCACTCGTGTTTTCTGTAAAAATGGTACATCCTGTATATTACCAATTCTCCAATGGGTGGTGGGTGGGGGGGGGGAGGGCGCAAACTTTTGAGAGTGGTACTGAGCTGTGGGGTGTATGTATAGGGGGGTGATTCTGAGCTGTGGGGTGTATATATAGAGGGGTGATTCTGAGCTGTGGGGTGTATATATAGAGGGGTGATTCTGAGCTGTGGGCTGTATATAGAGGGGTGATTCTGAGCTGTGGGGTGTATATATAGGGGGGTGATTCTGAGCTGTGGGGTGTATATATAGGGAGGTGATTCTGAGCTGTGGGGTGTGTATATATAGAGGGGTGATTCTGAGCTGTGGGGTGTATATATTGGGGGTGATTCTGAGCTGTGGAGTGTATATATAGGGAGGTGATTCTGAGCTGTGGGGTGTATATATAGGGAGGTTATTCTGAGCTGTGGGGTGTATATATTGGGGGTGATTCTGAGCTGTGGGGTGTACATATAGGGGGTGATTCGGAGCTGTGGGGTGTATATATAGGGAGGTGATTCTGAGCTGTGGGGTGTATATATTGGGGGTGATTCTGAGCTGTGGGGTGTATAAATTGGGGGGTGATTCTGAGCTGTGGGGTGTATATATAGGGAGGTGATTCTAAGCTGTGGGGTGTGTATATATAGGGAGGTGATTCTGAGCTGTGGGGTGTATATATAGGGAGGTGATTCTGAGCTGTGGGGTGTATATATTGTGGGTGATTCTGAGCTGTGGGGTGTACATATAGGGGGTGATTCTGAGCTGTGGGGTGTATATATAGGGAGGTGATTCTGAGCTGTGGGGTGTATATATTGGGGGTGATTCTGAGCTGTGGGGTGTATATATAGGGGGTGATTCTGAGCTGTGGGGTGTATAAATTGGGGGGTGATTCTGAGCTGTGGGGTGTATATATAGGGAGGTGATTCTGAACTGTGGGGTGTATATATAGAGGGGTGATTCTGAGCTGTGGGGTGTATATATAGGGGGGTGATTCTGAGCTGTGGGGTGTATATATAGGGAGGTGATTCTGAGCTGTGGGGTGTATATATAGAGGGGTGATTCTGAGCTGTGGGGTGTATATATAGGGAGGTGATTCTGAGCTGTGGAGTGTATATATTGGGGGTGATTCTGAGCTGTGGGGTGTATATATAGGGAGGTGATTCTGAGCTGTGGGGTGTATATATAGGGAGGTGATTCTGAGCTGTGGGGTGTATATATTGGGGGTGATTCTGAGCTGTGGGGTGTATATATAGGGGGTGATTCTGAGCTGTGGGGTGTATATATTGGGTGGTGATTCTGAGCTGTGGGGTGTATAAATAGGGAGGTGATTCTGAGCTGTGGGGTGTATATATAGGGAGGTGATTCTGAGCTGTGGGGTGTATATATAGGGAGGTGATTCTGAGCTGTGGGGTGTATATATTGGGGGTGATTCTGAGCTGTGGGGTGTATATATAGGGGGTGATTCTGAGCTGTGGGGTGTACATATAGGGGGTGATTCTGAGCGGTGGGGTGTATATATTGGGTGGTGATTCTGAGCTGTGGGGTGTATAAATAGGGGGGTGATTCTGAGCTGTGGGGTGTATATATAGGTAGGGGATTCTCAGCTGTGGGGTGTATATATAGGGGGTGATTCTGAGCTGTGGGGTGTATATATATATAGGGAGGTGATTCTCAGCTGTGGGGTGTATATATTGGGGGTGATTCTGAGCTGTGGGGTGTATATATAGGGGGGTGATTCTGAGCTGTGGGGTGTATATATAGGGGGCTGATTCTGAGCTGTGGGGTGTATATATAGGGGGGTGATTCTGAGCTGTGGGGTGTATATATAGGGGGGTGATTCTGAGCTGTGGGGTGTATATATAGGGGGGTGATTCTGAGCTGTGGGGTGTATATATAGGGGGGTGATTCTGAGCTGTGGGGTGTATATATAGGGGGCTGATTCTGAGCTGTGGGGTGTATATATAGGGGGGTGATTCTGAGCTGTGGGGTGTATATATAGGGGGTGATTCTGAGCTGTGGGGTGTATATAGATAATTATACTTAGTGTTGGGTTAGATATAGAGAGAGGATGTATACTGAGTGTTGTATGTAGACTGCGAGGAGTGAAAAGTCCCATCATCACAGGGACAAGTTTTGTGGGCGCCCCTCGTATCCGCCTTGGGCGATTGTTTTCTTGCTGTCCCCCCATAGAGAGCGTTTCCCGGGAAGAATGGAAGGAGTTGGGACGCTTCCTAATGCCGGTGGGGGAGGGAAGGCACTTTGTTGTAAAGAGGATCTAATTAGGCTAATCTGTGCTGAAAGCTTTGAGCAAACCAAGAGCTTCACAGACGGCTGAAGTCTACTGATACCCCCACCGTATGTTCCGCTAATTGAGTCAGCTGACCTGCTGGGACTTGTAGTACTACAGCACACCGAGCGGCACAGGTTGCCCGCACAGCCCTCCTTCTCCATCTCTGTCATTCCACTCCTCAGTCTCTCCCCCTCTCCATTCTTATTTACAGATTTTTCCTTCCCTTTGTAGTCTGCCAACACATCCTACATCTGCACGACCCCGAAACTGAACGGGCGGACTGGGAACCGCACCAACCTCCCCAACACCGATTCCGATGTGTTATTCTTTGCCGGGCCAAATCCCTCATCTTCATAGCAATGTGCAAC
The DNA here is from genome assembly GCA_037952835.1 of Lithobates septentrionalis. Taxonomy (NCBI): domain Eukaryota; kingdom Metazoa; phylum Chordata; class Amphibia; order Anura; family Ranidae; genus Lithobates; species Lithobates septentrionalis. The sequence goes on from JBBDGP010004962.1 coordinate 62,120, forward strand.
CTTCAACTCTATTAACTGAGGGGCCATGGTGCCCAAACTGTGGCCCTTTAGCACTTTTTCGTTCAGCCCTTGGGGCCCCTGTGGACCCTGTAGGCTGTCTGCGGCATGCCTGCAGTCTCTGACCATCTCTTGTATCATGCCCATAGTTGACTATATCCCTGCTGCCCAACCTGTGGTCCAGGAGCCACATGTGGCCCTTTGGCACTTTCTGGCCCATGTAGGCCCTTTGTAGAATGTCTCCAGTCTCCGACCATTCTCCGCAGGATGTCTGCAGTCTCTGACCAACTCCAGTAGTACTGTATGTCTGCAGTCTCTGACCATGTCTTATATCTTGCCCATAGTTGACAATATCCCTGGTGCCCAATGTACAGCCCAGGAGCCACATGTGGCCCTTTGGTACTTTTTGTGTGGCTTTAGGGCCCCTGTAGACCCTCTAGGCCCCTTGTGTCCAGTCTCTTCCCATCTCCTGTAGCATGTCTCCAACCATTCCCTAAAGGACGTCTGCAGTCTCTGAGCACCTCTTGTATCATGCCCATGCTCTGACCATTTCTTGTATCATGCCCAAGCTCTGACCATCTCTTGTATCATGTCTATGGTCTCTGACCATCTCTTGTATCATGCCCATAGTCTCTGACCATCTCTTGTATCATGCCCATCTCTTGTATCATGCCCATAGTCTCTGACCATCTCTTGTATCATGTCCATGGTCTGTGACCATCTCTTGTATCATGACCATCTCCTGTATCATGCCCATGGTCTCTGACCATCTTTTGTATCATGCCCATCTCTTGTATCATGCCCATAGTCTCTGACCATCTCTTGTATCATGCCCATGGTCTCTGACCATCTCTTGTATCATGCCCATAGTCTCTGACCATCTCTTGTATCATGACCATCTCCTGTATCATGCCCATGGTCTCTGACCATCTCTTGTATCATGTCCATGGTCTCTGACCATCTCGTGTATCATGACCATCTCTTGTATAATGTCCATGGTCTCTGACCATCTTTTGTATCATGCCCATCTCCTGTATCATGCCCATGGTCTCTGACCATCTCTTGTATCATGCCCATCTCTTGTATCATGTCCATGGTCTGTGACCATCTCTTGTATCATGACCATCTCCTGTATCATGCCCATGGTCTCTGACCATCTCCTGTATCATGCCCATGGTCTCTGACCATCTCTTGTATCATGCCCATGGTCTCTGACCATCTCTTGTATCATGCCCATGGTCTCTGACCATCTCTTGTATCATGACCATCTCCTGTATCATGCCCATGGTCTCTGACCATCTCCTGTATCATGCCCATGGTCTCTGACCATCTCTTGTATCATGCCCATGGTCTCTGACCATCTCTTGTATCACGCCCATAGTCTCTAACCATGTCTTGTATCATGCCCATCTCTTGTATCATGCCCATAGTCTCTGACCATCTCTTGTATCATGCTCATGGTCTCTGACCATCTCTTGTATCATGCCCATGGTCTCTGACCATCTCGTGTATCATGACCATCTCCTGTATCATGCCCATGGTCTCTGACCATCTCTTGTATCATGCCCATCTCCTGTATCATGCCCATGGTCTCTGACCATCTTTTGTATCATGCCCATCTCCTGTATCATGTCCATGGTCTCTGACCATCTCTTGTATCATGCCCATCTCCTGTATCATGCCCATGGTCTCTGACCATCTCTTGTATCATGCCCATCTCTTGTATCATGTCCATGGTCTGTGACCATCTCTTGTATCATGACCATCTCCTGTATCATGCCCATGGTCTCTGACCATCTTTTGTATCATGCCCATCTCTTGTATCATGCCCATAGTCTCTGACCATCTCTTGTATCATGCCCATGGTCTCTGACCATCTCTTGTATCATGACCATCTCCTGTATCATGCCCATGGTCTCTGACCATCTCCTGTATCATGCCCATGGTCTCTGACCATCTCTTGTATCATGCCCATGGTCTCTGACCATCTCTTGTATCATGCCCATGGTCTCTGACCATCTCTTGTATCACGCCCATAGTCTCTAACCATGTCTTGTATCATGCCCATCTCTTGTATCATGCCCATATTCTCTGACCATCTCTTGTATCATGCCCATGGTCTCTGACCATCTCTTGTATCATGCCCATAGTCTCTGACCATCTCTTGTATCATGACCATCTCCTGTATCATGCCCATGGTCTCTGACCATCTCTTGTATCACGCCCATAGTCTCTAACCATGTCTTGTATCATGCCCATCTCCTGTATCATGCCCATAGTCTCTAACCATGTCTTGTATCATGCCCATAGTCTCTAACCATGTCTTGTATCATGCCCATCTCTTGTATAATGCCCATAGTCTCTAACCATGTCTTGTATCATGCCCATCTCCTGTATCATGCCCATAGTCTGTGACCATCTCTTGTATCACGCCCATAGTCTGTGACCATCTCTTGTATCGCGCCCATGGTCTCTGACCATCTCTTGTATCATGCCCATGGTCTCTGACCATCTCTTGTATCATGCCCATCTCCTGTATCATGCCCATAGTCTGTGACCATCTCTTGTATCACGCCCATAGTCTCTGACCATCTCTTGTATCATGCCCATGGTCTCTGACCATCTCTTGTATCATGCCCATGGTCTCTGACCATCTCTTGTATCACGCCCATGGTCTCTGACCATCTCTTGTATCATGCCCATGGTCTCTGACCATCTCTTGTATCACGCCCATCTCTTGTATGATGCCCATAGTCTCTGACCATCTCTTGTATCATGCCCATAGTCTCTGACCATCTCTTGTATCACGCCCATGGTCTCTGACGCTGAATATTACGTGCATCCTGTTGGTGATGTCAGGGGCTGGAGTTGAGACCCCCGGTCATATCATGAAAGTTGACCACCACTGGCGTACAGGGACTATCATGCTCCCGGCTAATGGGGGGATGCTGAGACTGACTTCCAGCTCTCTCCAGACCCCCATACGTTGCACTTTACTGCTTTTTCTGATACATCACATGAAGGACATCAATGTCTTCTTACCCCCCCCAGTGCTGACGGAGGGATTTTCTCCGGAATAACCTCTTATTTTCCTCGGGGGACTTGGCTCCCACTCAGAACTGGTTAACAGAGCAGCTGTGGACTTGCTGAGCCAGCACAGAGGTCATTAAAGCGGGGAAATAAACAGTCCGGGTGGTTTTATCTGTTGCTGCCGGTGTCTCCAGCCTCCGACGCAGAGACCGCCGGGGTGACAGCGCGGCCCACAGGATGAAGCCTAAACCGCGCCGGGGACCTCCATTGCGGCATTAGGCCTCTGTGCAGGAATGATTGTTATAATCAAATCAGCATTAAATAATCCTTCAGCCAAACGGCTCCCCACCCCCCTCCTCAGCCTTCTCCGGGCTATGTCTGACCTTAATTCACGGAAAACCTCGTATCGCAGAGCTCCAGTGCGTGGAGCAAATGGGGACCTGTCCCGGCTTCGGCCACTTTGGCGGTAATACGGCAAATTATCCGGAAACGGCTCTCTTGTCGCTGGGAGCATTCAGACAGAATAATGTCCAGGCATGGATGAAACGCAAGACCTTATCCGGTGACATGGAGCGAAAAAAGGAAAGAAATCATAACTGTGGATGGAGATCTGGGGCACCAATCAGTGGATATCCATAGGCCTGGACCGGCCGGGGCCAACCGGACAATCAGGGCCAGGGGTAGGCAGGAGGGACAGTTGCCCCGGGCACAGTAAAATAAAGGGGCAAAAACGGACGCAGGGTGGTACACCCATTTTACGGCATGTATTAATAGTGGGGGAGGGAGGTGTATTTCTGGGCACTAGACAGCCCTGTCCCGGTACTGCTGACAATTGCCAGAAAAAGTGGAGCTGGCCTCGGGTATAATTTTGCATGCCAAGCAATTTGTCAGTGTGACCCTTCCAGGGATTTATTACCTCTCGCTGGGGGAGGGGAGACTGAGAAAATGCCTCCTCCTCCTTCTACAAAGTTACAATGTACAGTCTGATCACTGGGGGAAGTGAGACTGAGGAAATGACTCCTCCTTCTACAAAGTTACAATGTACAGTCTGATCACTGGGGGAGGGGAGACTGAGGAAACGCCTCCTCCTCCTTCTACAAAGTTACAATGTACAGTCTGATCACCGGGGGGAGGGGAGTCTGAGGAAATGACTCCTCCTCCTTCTACAAAGTTACAATGTACAGTCTGATCACTGGGGGAGGGGAGACTGAGGAAATGCTTCCTCCTCCTTCTACAAAGTTACAATGTACAGTCTGATCACTGGGGGGGGGGGGGACTGAGGAAATGACTCCTCCTCCTTCTACAAAGTTACAATGTACAGTCTGATCACTGGGGGGAGGGGAGACTGAGGAAATGACTCCACCTCCTTCTACAAAGTTACAATGTACAGTCTGATCACTGGGGGAGGGGAGACTGAGGAAACGCCTCCTCCTCCTTCTACAAAGTTACAATGTACAGTCTGATCACCGGGGGGAGGGGAGTCTGAGGAAATGCCTCCTCCTCCTTCTACAAAGTTACAATGTACAGTCTGATCACTGGGGGGAGGGGAGACTGAGGAAATTCTTCCTGCTCCTTCTACAAAGTTACAATGTACAGTCTGATCAGTGGGGGAGAGGAGACTGAGGAAATGCTTCCTCCTGCCTGCAGCAGACTGATGACATCATCTCAGCCTAGGCAAAGTCACTAACTGGAGCTCAAGGACGGCTTTTTAATGATAAAAGGTGGAGATTTTCTAGGACATGATACTGTTGCTGTATATAGTGACATGTGTGGAATGTGGAAGCTGACAGGTCCTCTTTAAAGAGGGAACATAGACAGCAAATTGCCTGTAGATCTTTGGGTTAGCTATGAACGAGGGGAACCCCGAATAAGCCCTCCTGAACAGAGGCGGCAGTGATAAGTGGGGGAGGGGGGATGGTGATCCTGGTATGCCTACAGCCGATAAAATCACAGGAGCCCAATAATGGAATTTCCACCATGGCAGATTAGTCCCCTTTCTAAAGGGCCACTCTGCTGCCTTGCCGGGTCTGTGGGGGGATCCATGTAGTCTAGAAAAAAAGGTCATTGTGGTATGAGCGCCAACCATTTAGCAACTTTCAGATTTCATTTACGTACATAAGGAGCCCTGGGTTCAGGGCTGGGACAAGGGGTGGGCAGGAGGGGTAGCCGCCCAGGGCGTAGTGGTAGCGGGATGGAGGGCGGGTGCCCCCTCACTGCAAGCAAGCTCCAGATTAGTCTGCTTTGACAGCTACTGATGTCATGCTTTGCTCCGACATGCCCGCTCTGCACCCTAGAAAGTAAGCCATGGGCCATGCAAGTGCAGTGCACACTCCATGCCAACCATGGGCAGCTGGAGAAAGGTGGCAGAGAATGGGCACAGGGCAGTCCACCTATTCTATGGCATGCATTAGGAGAAGAGGAAGGGGCGCAGTTCCACATCCTTGCCCTGAGTGCTGAATGATCCTATCCTAATAGTATCCTATGGTACTGCATGGGTTGGTCAAGTCCTCCCAGCACCTGATATTAACATGCTTTGCTCCAGGCCGGTGCCTCATCAATCGTGGCGATTTCGCCCGCAGTTCAAATCGCCTGTGTGTGAACGGAGCCTTACTACAGTATCTCACAAAAGTAAGTACACCCCTCACATTTTTGTAAATATTTTCTTCTATCTTTTCATGTGACAACACTGAAGAAATGACACTTGTCTACAATGTAAAGTAGTGAGTGTACAGCTTGTATAACAGTGTAAATTTGCTGTCCCCTCAAAATAACTCAACACACAGCCATTAATGTCTAAACCGCTGGCAACAAAAGTGAGTACACCCCTAAGTGAAAATGTCCAAATTGGGCCCAAAGTGTCAATATTTTGTGTGACCACCATTATTTTCCAGCACTGCCTTAACCCTCTTGAGCATGGAGGTCACCAGAGCTTCACAGGTTGTCACTGGAGTCCTCTTCCCCTCCTCCATGATGACATCACAGAGCTGGTGGATGTTAGAGACCTTGTGCTCCTCCACCTTCCGTTTGAGGATGTCCCACAGATGATCAATAGGGTTTAGGTCTGGAGACATGCTTGGCCAGTCCATCACCTTTACCCTCAGCTTCTTTAGCAAGGCAGTGGTGGTCTTGGAGGTGTGTTTGGGGTGGTTATCATGTTGGAATACTGCCCTGCGGCCCAGTCTCTGAAGGGAGGGGATCATGCTCTGCTTCAGTAGGTCACAGTACATGTTGGCATTCATGGTTCCCTCAATGATCTGTAGCTCCCCAGTGCCGGCAGCACTCATGTAGCCCCAGACCATGACACTCCCACCACCATGCTTGTCTGTAGACAAGACACACTTGTCTTTGTACTCCTCACCTGGTTGCCCCCACACACGCTTGTCACCATCTGAACCAAATACGTTTATCTTGGTCTCATCAGACCACAGGACATGGTTCCAGTAATCCATGTCCTTAGTCTGCTTGTCTTCAGCAAACTGTTTGCGGTCTTACTTGTGCATCATCTTTAGAAGAGGCTTCCTTCTGGGACGACAGCCATGCAGACCAATTTGATGCAGTGTGCGGCGTATGGTCTGAGCACTGACAGGCCGACCCCCCACCCCTACAACCTCTGCAGCAATGCTGGCAGCACTCATACGTCTATTTCCCAAAGACAACCTCTGGATATGACGCTGAGCACGTGACCTCAACTTCTTTGGTGGACCATGGCGAGGCCTGTTCTGAGTGGAACCTGTCCTGTTATACCGCTGTATGGTCTTGGCCACCGTGCTGCAGCTCAGTTTCAGGGTCTTGGTAATCTTCTTATAGCCTAGGCCATCTTTATGTAGAACAACAATTCTTTTTTTCAGATCCTCAAAGAGTTCTTTGCCATGAGGTGCCATGTTGAACTTCCAATGACCAGTATGAGAGAGTGAGAGCGATAACACCAAATTTAACACACCTGCTCCCCATTCACACCTGAGACCTTGTAACACTAACGAGTCACATGACACCGGGGAGGGAAAATGGCTAATTGGGCCCAATTTGGACATTTTCACTTAGGGGTGTGCTGACTTTTTTTGCCAGCGGTTTAGACATTAATGGCTGTGTGTTGAGTTATTTTGAAGGGACAGCAAATTTACACTGTTATACAAGCTGTACACTCACTACTTTACATTGTAGACAAGTGTCATTTCTTCAGTGTTGTCACATGAAAAGATAGAATAAAATATTTACACAAATGTGAGGGGTGTACTTACTTTGTGAGATACTGTATTACAACTGAGAGTGAAAGCAAATAAAATTCAAAATTTTGTGTTGTAACCAGGACAGGAACAGGGGGGAAATCTTCCAATAGGGTCACTAGTTCTGAGATTTCCTCACTTTGGGGGAGATTTCCTCTCACTTCCTGTTTGGCTGGCTATGGGACAGGAAGTTAAAGAAAATCTCCCTAATGGGACGCAGATGGCAAAAAACTAATGTGTTATAACTTTCCCTTACTTTGTCCAAAATGTACACAAAGATTGCGTCATGGCATGCGTCAAAAAGTGTGCGATGGCATGCTGAGACTTGTGGTTCCTCGCGGTCTGTAGAGTTGATTGTGTGGATTGTATGACCCCCCCCCCCCCCCGAGTGCACATAAGTCTCTCTTTTTTTCACTTCAACCCTTTCTGAACGATCTGTCTCTCCCGCCCCCGGCGGCGGCAGCGCCTGACTCTCCGATACGGCGGCAGAGTGCTGCGTCGCTGGCTGTGTGGGTGTCTTTGTTGCACACGTGTAATGGGGTGCTCAGCGGGCTGCAGCCTCACACATTTTCTCCACCAAGGACACTTGCGATAAAGAGACTTCGCATAACACAGTTCTCAGATTCCGAGTCTTTTTAGAACCGCTCTTTTCCCGTACGCCGCGCCGCCTTTGTACCGCCATGAAATTGGCTGCGCGGTTCTGAAGAATTGTCTCCTTCCTGTAAGTTATACAATTCATTTAAAGCGAAGAAACGTCACCGAAAAGGTATTCACATGTTCAAAAATGTGATTTTTTTTTTTTTCTTCTGGGCAAAATTCCCGGAAGAGTGAAAGAGATAAAAAAAAAAAAAAGACAGTACAGGTAATTGCGCAAAAGCGCGCTGGAATCCTTAGCAACAAACCAGCCATTAACCGCTGCTCTGTCAGCGTTTCATTGGTTTCCAGCAAGCTGACTGAATGGTTGACGCGTAAGTATGCCGCCATTGTGCGGGGGCGAACGGGGCTTGCTGTCCGATGCAGGCGTTTATATTTGAACGCAGCTGAAACGTGTGCATTAGGACGCAAAAAAAGTTTGCTTTGCCTGCAACGAAAACGCACCTCCAAAAGCAGGTCGTATGCACACCTCAGAAGCGTCATTCACACTGCGCCATTAAGGTCAATGGCAATCCGCTCGCTTGCGTCCGATGTGCGTTTTTAAATGTGCGTTAAATGCAGGTTAACAACCGGTGACATCCTCTGACGCAAGTCATATCTAAAACCGATGTGGCCGGCTGAAAACTTCCAACCCAGCTCATCGATTTTACAACATTGCCTGGGTTCAAACCTTTGCGTCTGAATTTTTTCTGCATTTTTGATGCATTTTGATGTGTATTTCAGGGCAAGAACATATTAAAAAAAAAAAAACCCTTAAATTTAATAAATGGAACTCTACACCCACAGTGGTTTCAAAAGAAGGCAAAAAAATGTTTTTTTGTCTCTACCCAGGCAGAGCGGCGACGCGCTGCATTCTATAAAGGTGGGGACGCCGGGATCGCTGCGTCCCGTAAAACAGTGTAAAAAAGCCGCCTTGCGTTCTCTTTTACCTGGAATTGTTGTGCGGATTTCGTTCCACGAAGAGCTTCTAAACTTCAACCTGAACACAAAGTACAGAGAGCTGAGCGCCATTGTCAAATTAAAGCATCGCCATGGCAACCAAAATTAAATCTTTCGCTTTCACCAGATCACTAAGTTTAATGCGGGGCAGATTTTTATTGGCTGTCTCCAGATTGTCACTTACACACTTCCGCCGTTGTTATAATGTAGGTCTCCCTAAACCTCAGTGGGCTCTGATTGCAGATGGAATGTTGTCACGCCAGCATCAAAGTTCAGGGAAGCAAAGAACATCAGTATATGGCGGTAGTAGATGGAGAGTGATGTGGGGGTGGGTATTCTGGTGGTAGTAGGTGGAGGGTGATGTGGGGGTGGGTATCCTGGTGGTAGTAGGTGGAGGGTGATGTGGGGGTGGGTGTCCTGGTGGTAGTAGATGGAGAGTGATGTGGGGGTGGGTGTCCTGGTGGTAGTAGGTGGAGGGTGATGTGGGGGTGGGTGTCCTGGTGGTAGTAGGTGGAGGGTGATGTGGGGGTGGGTGTCCTGGTGGTAGTAGGTGGAGGGTGATGTGGGGGTGGGTGTCCTGGTGGTAGTAGGTGGAGGGTGATGTGGGGGTGGGTGTCCTGGTGGTAGTAGGTGGAGGGTGATGTGGGGGGTGGGTGTCCTGATGGTAGTAGGTGGAGGGTGATGTGGGGGGTGGGTGTCCTGATGGTAGTAGGTGGAACGTGATGTGGGGGGTGGGTGTCCTGGTGGTAGTAGGTGGAGGGTGATGTGAGGGTGGGTGTCCTGGTTGTAGTAGGTGGAAGGTGATGTGGGGGTGGGTGTCCTGGTGGTAGTAGGTGGAAGGTGATGTGGGGGGTGGGTGTCCTGATGATAGTAGGTGGAAGGTGATGTGGGGGTGGGTGTCCTTGTTGTAGTAGGTGGAAGGTGATGTGGGGGTGGGTGTCCTGGTTGTAGTAGGTGGAAGGTGATGTGGGGGTGGGTGTCCTGGTGGTAGTAGGTGTAGGGTGATTTGAGGGTGGGTGTCCTGGTGGTAGTAGGTGGAACGTGATGTGGGGGGTGGGTGTCCTGGTGGTAGTAGGTGGAGGGTGATGTGGGGGTGGGTGTCCTGGTGGTAGTAGGTGGAGGGTGATTTGAGGGTGGGTGTCCTGGTGGTAGTAGGTGGAAGGTGATGTGGGGGGTGGGTGTCCTGATGGTAGTAGATGGAGAGTGATGTGGGCGTGGGTGTCCTGGTGGTAGTAGGTGTAGGGTGATTTGAGGGTGGGTGTCCTGGTGGTAGTAGGTGGAACGTGATGTGGGGGGTGGGTGTCCTGGTGGTAGTTGGTGGAGGGTGATGTGGGGGTGGGTGTCCTGGTGGTAGTAGGTGGAAGGTGATGTGGGGGTGGGTGTCCTGGTGGTAGTAGGTGGAGGGTGATGTGGGGGGTGGGTGTCCTGGTGGTAGTAGGTGGAGGGTGATTTGAGGGTGGGTGTCCTGGTGGTAGTAGGTGGAAGGTGATGTGGTGGTGGGTGTCCTGGTGGTAGTAGGTGGAGGGTGATGTGGGGGGTGGGTGTCCTGGTGGTAGTAGGTGGAGGGTGATTTGAGGGTGGGTGTCCTGGTGGTAGTAGGTGGAGGGTGATGTGGGGGGTGGGTGTCCTGGTGGTAGTAGGTGGAACGTGATGTGGGGGGTGGGTGTCCTGGTGGTAGTTGGTGGAGGGTGATGTGGGGGTGGGTGTCCTGGTTGTAGTAGGTGGAAGGTGATGTGGGGGGTGGGTGTCCTGATGGTAGTAGGTGGAAGGTGATGTGGGGGGTGGGTGTCCTGATGGTAGTAGGTGGAGGGTGATGTGGGGGTGGGTGTCCTGATGGTAGTAGGTGGAGGGTGATGTGGGGGTGGGTGTCCTGGTGGTAGTAGGTGGAACGTGATGTGGGGGGTGGGTGTCCTGGTGGTAGTTGGTGGAAGGTGATGTGGGGGTGGGTGTCCTGGTAGTAGTTGGTGGAAGGTGATGTGGGGGGTGGGTGTCCTGATGGTAGTAGGTGGAGGGTGATGTGGGGGGGGGGGGGTGGATGTCCTGGTGGTAGTTGGTGGAGGGTGATGTGAGGGTGGGTGTCCTGGTGGTAGTAGGTGGAGGGTGATTTGAGGGTGGGTGTCCTGGTGGTAGTAGGTGGAACGTGATGTGGGGGGTGGGTGTCCTGGTGGTAGTAGGTGGAAGGTGATGTGGGGGGTGGGTGTCCTGGTGGTAGTAGGTGGAGGGTGATGTGGGGGTGGGTGTCCTGGTGGTAGTTGGTGGAAGGTGATGTGGGGGTGGGTGTCCTGGTGGTAGTTGGTGGAAGGTGATGTGGGGGGTGGGTGTCCTGGTGGTAGTAGGTGGAGGGTGATGTGGGGGTGGGTATCCTGGTGGTAGTAGGTGGAAGGTGATGTGGGGGGTAGGTGTCCTGATGGTAGTAGGTGGAGGGTGATGTGGGGGGTGGGTGTCCTGGTGGTAGTAGGTGGAGGGTGATGTGGGGGTGGGTGTCCTGGTGGTAGTAGGTGGAGGGTGATGTGGGGGTGGGTGTCCTGGTGGTAGTAGGTGGAGGGTGATGTGGGGGGGTGTGTCCTGGTTGTAGTAGGTGGAAGGTGATGTGGGGGGTGGGTGTCCTGATGGTAGTAGGTGGAGGGTGATGTGGGGGTGGGTGTCCTGGTGGTAGTAGGTGGAGGGTGATGTGGGGGTGGGTGTCCTGGTGGTAGTTGGTGGAAGGTGATGTGGGGGTGGGTGTCCTGGTGGTAGTTGGTGGAAGGTGATGTGGGGGGTGGGTGTCCTGGTGGTAGTAGGTGGAGGGTGATGTGGGGGTGGGTGTCCTGGTGGTAGTAGGTGGAAGGTGATGTGGGGGGTAGGTGTCCTGATGGTAGTAGGTGGAGGGTGATGTGGGGGGTGGGTGTCCTGGTGGTAGTAGGTGGAGGGTGATGTGGGGGTGGGTGTCCTGGTGGTAGTAGGTGGAGGGTGATGTGGGGGTGGGTGTCCTGGTGGTAGTAGGTGGAGGGTGATGTGGGGGTGGGTGTCCTGGTGGTAGTAGGTGGAGGGTGATGTGGGGGGGGTGTGTCCTGGTTGTAGTAGGTGGAAGGTGATGTGGGGGGTGGGTGTCCTGATGGTAGTAGGTGGAGGGTGATGTGGGGGTGCGTGTCCTGGTGGTAGTAGGTGGAGGGTGATGTGGGGGTGGGTGTCCTGGTTGTAGTAGGTGGAAGGTGATGTGGGGGGTGGGTGTCCTGATGGTAGTAGGTGGAGGGTGATGTGGGGGTGGGTGTCCTGGTGGTAGTAGGTGGAAGGTGATGTGGGGGTGGGTTTCCTGATGGTAGTAGGTGGAAGGTGATGTGGGGGTGGGTGTCCTGGTGGTAGTAGGTGGAAGGTGATGTGGGGGTGGGTGTCCTGGTTGTAGTAGGTGGAGGGTGATGTGGGGGGGGGTGTCCTGATGGTAGTAGCTGGAGGGTGATGTGAGGATGGCTGTCCTGGTGGTAGTAGATGGAGGGTGAGGTGGGGGGTGGGTGTCCTGGTGGTAGTAGGTGGAAGGTGATGTGGGGAGTGGGTGCCCTGGTTGTAGTAGGTGGAGGGTGATGTGGGGGGTGGGTGTCCTAAAGGTAGTAGGTGGAAGGTGATGTGGGGGTGGGTGTCCTGGTGGTAGTAGGTGGAAGGTGATGTGGGGGTGGGTGTCCTGGTTGTAGTAGGTGGAGGGTGATGTGGGGGGGGGTGTCCTGATGGTAGTAGCTGGAGGGTGATGTGAGGATGGCTGTCCTGGTGGTAGTAGATGGAGGGTGAGGTGGGGGGTGGGTGTCCCAGCAGTAGTAGGTGGAAGGTGATGTGGGGAGTGGGTGCCCTGGTTGTAGTAGGTGGAGGGTGATGTGGGGGGTGGGTGTCCTAAGGGTAGTAGGTGGAAGGTGATGTGGGGGGTGGGTGTCCCAGCGGTAGTAGGTTCAGTTTGATGGGGATGGGTGTCCTGGTGGTAGTAGGTGGAAGGTGATGTGAGGATGGGTGTCCTAGTGGTAGTAGGTGAAGGGTGATATCGGGATGGGTGTTCTGGTGGTAGTAGGTGGGGGGTAATTGAGGGGTGTCGTCCTGGCAGTAGGAGGTGCAGGATGGTGGGGAGAAAGGTGTCCTTGTGGTAGAAGGTAAAGGGTAATTTAGGAGGATGTTCTCGCTCTTCTGGGTGAAGGATGATGTGGTTGGGGGAGGGGGTGTACCTGGCAATAATTAGTAGAGAGTGATGGGTAGGAGGGTATCCTAGGGACAGTAGGTGGAAGGTGACAGGGGTGTTTTTGTGGTAGTAGGTAGAGGATAATAAAGGGGGTTCCTGGTGGTAACAGGTGGAGCTTGATGGGGGGTGTGCTGGCAGTAGTGGGTGGAGTATGGTGTGTGTGTGTGTGGGGGGGGGGGGGTCCTGGAGGTAGTAGCTAGAATGAGATGGGGGTGTCCTGGCGGTAATAGGTGTAGGTTGATGGTGGAGTATCCTTGCACTAGTAGGAGGAGGGTGATGGGGGTTGTCCTGTCAGTAGTAGCTGGAGAGTGATAGAAGGTGTCCTGACTGTAGTAGGTAGAAGGTGATGCAGGGGAGGGTCTCCTGGCTTTAGTAAATGGATGGTGATGGGTGGGAGGGTGCCCTGGAGATTTTCTGGCAGTTGTAGCTATAGGATGATGGGGATTGTCCTGGCGGTAGTAGGTGGATGGTGATGGGGGAAGGGGGTTTCCTTGTGGTAGTTGGTGGAGGGTGATTGGGGAGGGGACTTTCTTTGAAATAGTAAGTGGAGGGTGATGGGAGGGGGGGTCCTGGCAGTAGTAGTTGGAGGGAGAAATGGGGTGTCCTGGCAGTAGATGATAGAGGGTGATGGCTGGTGTCCTTGTGGTAGTAGGAAGTGGCTACTTGGGGTGTCCTGGCGGTAGTAGCTGGAGGGTGAAGGGTCATCCCGATGGTATTAGCTGTAGAGGGATGGGGGATATCCTGGCAGAAGTAGGTAGGGGGTAGGTAATGGAGGGGTCCTGGTGATGGAAGTTGGAGGGTAATGGGTGCGTTCTGGCGGTAGTAGGTGGAGGGTAATGTGGGTGTCCTTGTGATAGAAGGTGGAGGCTAGTCGGGGGGTTCGGGCGGTAATAGGTGGTTGACCATGGGGGTTTCTGGCAGTTGTAGGTGGTGGGCCATGGGGGTTTTCTGTCAGTTGTAGGCATAGGGTGATAGAAAAGTATTGTAAGTAGTAGTTGGGGGGTGACTGGGGAAAGGGAGCCTTGGTGGTGGTAGTGGGTGCACAGTGAAGGGGGTGTCCTGGCAGTAGTAGGTGGAGGGTGATTGGGGTAGGGGTGTCCTGGTGGTAGTAGGTGCAAAGTGAAGGGGGGTGTCCTGGCAGTAGTAGTTGGAGTGTAATGGGGGTGTACTGGCAGTAGTAGGTGGAGTGTAATGGGGGTGTCCTGGCAGTAGTAGGTGGAGGGTGATTGGGGTAGGGGTGTCCTGGTGGTAGTAAGTGCAAAGTGAAGGGGGGTGTCCTGGCAGTAGTAGTTGGAGTGTAATGGGGGTGTACTGGCAGTAGTAGGTGGAGTGTAATGGGGGTGTCCTGGCAGTAGTAGGTGGAGGGTGATTGGGGTAGGGGTGTCCTGGTGGTAGTAAGTGCAGAGTGAAGGGGGGTGTACTGGCAGTAGTAGGTGGAGTGTAATGGGGGTGTACTGGCAGTAGTAGGTGGAGTGTAATGGGGGTGTCCTGGCAGTAGTAGGTGGAGTGTAATGGGGGTGTACTGGCAGTAGTAGGTGGAGTGTAATGGGGGTGTCCTGGCAGTAGTAGGTGGGGTGTAATGGGGGTGTACTGGCAGTAGTAGGTGGAGTGTAAAGGGGGTGTACTGGCAGTAGTAGGTGGAGTGTAAAGGGGGTGTACTGGCAGTAGTAGGTGGAGTGTAATGGGGGTGTACTGGCAGTATTATGTGAACAGTAATGGGGTGTCCTGGCAGTAGTAGGTGGAGTGTAATGGGGGTGTACTGGCAGTAGTAGGTGGAGTGTAATGGGGGTGTACTGGCAGTAGTAGGTGGAGTGTAATGGGGGTGTCCTGGCAGTAGTAGGTGGGGTGTAATGGGGGTGTACTGGCAGTAGTAGGTGGAGTGTAAAGGGGGTGTACTGGCAGTAGTAGGTGGAGTGTAAAGGGGGTGTACTGGCAGTAGTAGGTGGAGTGTAATGGGGGTGTACTGGCAGTATTATGTGAACAGTAATGGGGTGTCCTGGCAGTAGTAGGTGGAGTGTAATGGGGGTGTACTGGCAGTAGTATGTGAAGGGTAATGGGGGTGTCCTGGCAGTAGTAGGTGGAGTGTAATGGGGGTGTCCTGGCAGTAGTAGGTGGAGGGTGATTGGGGTAGGGGTGTTCTGGTGGTAGTAAGTACAGTGTGAAGGGGGATTTCCTGGCAGTAGTAAGTTGAGTGTAATGAGGGTGTCCTGGCAGTAGTATTTGGAGGGTGATTAGGGGAAGGGTGTCCCCCTTGTAGTAGGTGTATGGTGGGAGTAGTGATCTGCTCCTCTTTGTATCTTGATGAGGGTCGATTTGGTTGCAGTGAAGGGTTGCAGCGCTCCCGCCTGGTGGTGACGGATTAGATCTGGCAGTGAGGGGGTTACTACTGCAGCATTGAGAGAGAACTCGCAGTCAGGGTGTCACCGAGGAAGAGAGATGGAGCTGACGCAGTCCATTTACAAGGCTGTACAGACTCCCTGCAGACAACAGCATGGATTGCAGGTTATTGATAGCACTGGAGACAAGTCAGAGCGGGGTCACTGTATGGAGCTCCCCTATGGGGCCATATCATTTGGACGGTCTCATGGTGTCACCCATCTTAATAGAGAGCACTCTCATGGTGTCAATGGTCATAATACAGGGTTGCATTATGGGGTCACATAGTACAGAGCTATGGGGTCACATAATATGAAACTGTCTCATGGGGTCACAGAACACAATATGGATCATAACATGGAATTGTCTTATACACAATATATGGAACTGCCTGATGGAGTAAAATAATACAAAACTGCTTCATGGGGTCACTTAATTTGAGGGCCGACTTATGGTGTCACTGATCTTATTACAGAGCTTTCTCATGAGGTCACAACATATGGAACTGTCTCATAGGGTGACAGAATATGGACCTTTTTCACGGGGTCACCTACTACAAAGCTGTCTCATGGGTTCAGATAACACGGGGCTGTCTCATGGGGTCACATAATATGAAGCTGTCTCATGGGGTCAAATACAGAGGTGTCTCATGGTGTCACCCACCATAGTACATGGGGTCACCAAACATAATATGTAATTGTCTTATGGGAGTCACAGAATATGGAAGTGTCTTGTAGGGTCACAGGAACATAACATGGAGTTGTCCTATGGGGGTCACATTAGGTTTCAATAAAGAGGTTTGAAGATTCTTCATTTCACGTCTATCTGAACCCTTCGTAGATGCTGAGATAAACTTAGTTGCAGGGTAAGCCACACCACAAGTGTAGTACATCCAGAAGACACTGATAGACCTGCTCTGGGAGGGAGGAACAGTAAAGCACGGTGCAGTAAGATTCAGTCTGTCCACAGATATTACAGAAATAGTGAAATGTTGGCATTGATATTAAGAATATGACTGATCATGCCAAAAACTGTCTTTTATTTAAGGATAGTGATGATATGAGGCCATTTAATATCACAGAGCTGTTTGGCTCCATTTTAAATCATAATGATAACAGAAATCACCCAAATGTTCCTGATGAAAAGTCCTGTCCCCCCCCCCCCCCCCCCCCAGCATGTTTGGCCTTGGCACAGACACACAAGGTGACACACACAGGTTACAATGGCAATTAAATGTAAATTTACCCACCTTGTTAGCTCTCACGTGGATGCACTGAGCAGGCTAGATACTGAGTCATGGAGAGCAGAAAAGAACTGTCAAAAGACCTGCGTAACAAGGTAATGGAACATTATAAAGATGGAAAAGGATATAAAAAGATATCCCAAGCCTTGCATGAGGTGACCAAATACCACCAAAAGAAAGCTCTATGTGTGGGGAAAAAAGGACATCAATTTTGTTTGGGTACAGCGCCATTGTCAGTTAAAGTAACGTAGTGCCATAACGCAAAAAAATGGCCTGGTCATTAAGGGGGTAAAACCTTCCAGGGCTGAAGTGGTTAAGCTTTGACAAAAAACCAGGAAGCAGATTGGCAGAGCTGCACCAGATTTGGCACTCTCTAGTTTAAATAAATGATTGCATAGCAAGATTGTATCAATGTGTAGTATCATTGTACCATTGTACAGTATCATCGTTTAGTAATATTGTATTATTGTGTCATTACATGTCTCAGATTGTTACAATGTCACAGCGCAGTGACATAGAGTTACAATAAGCCCCACCACATATTCCCATAATGTCACCTCCCGCCAGTACAGAGCAGCAATCGCGTAGGAAGGTGGCGAGGGGCTCACACGGAGCGCTGACATTCGCCCGGCGCCGAGAAAGAAATGTGTGATAAAAATACTGAACGCTGAATCTTTATTGTCATTTCATTGCTGAACGTCACTGATGACTCTCTCTTTGTCTCCCTCAGTGTTATCCAGTTTCCGAGGATCGGTGCCACAAGGGTTA
The DNA here is from genome assembly GCA_037952835.1 of Lithobates septentrionalis. NCBI lineage: Eukaryota > Metazoa > Chordata > Amphibia > Anura > Ranidae > Lithobates > Lithobates septentrionalis. The sequence continues at coordinate 79,545 of JBBDGP010004962.1, forward strand.
ACTCTAGAGCTGGGAGAAACCGTCCACATTCTGGAAAAATGTGAAGGTGAGCGTTCGCTGCGGTACAACGCATTACAAACAACACCACTCATAAGATAACACAGCCACAGAATAAGGCGGCGCTATTCACTTCAAGTGAATGGGTATCCCTATGCTGTTGCATGACAAACACGCAGGGCTGGTGCAAGGATTTTTGATACCCTTGGCGAAACTCATTTTCCCGCCCCCCTTGGCTCCGCCCCTGACTTCACCCCTTTCTGCCCATGTAACCCATGTGACCTATCTGACCACTACACTGACCTACCTGACCCCTGCACTTACCTGCCTGACCACTACACTGACCTACCTGACCTTTATACTGACCTACCTAACACCTACACTAACCTACCTGACCCCTACACTAACCTACCTGACCCCTACACTAACATGCCTGACCACTACACTGACCTACCTGACCTTTATACTGACCTACCTGACACCAACACTGACCTACCTAACACCTACACTAACCTACCCGACCCCTACACAAACCTACCTGACCCCTACACTAACCTGCCTGACCACTACACTGACCTACCTGACCTTTATACTGACCTACCTGACACCAACACTAACCTACCTAACACCTACACTAACCTACCCGACCCCTACACTGACCTACTTGACACCTACACTAACCTGCCTGACCACTACACTGACCTACCTGACCTTTATACTGACCTACCTGACACCTACACTGACCTACCTGACACCCACACTAACCTACCTGACACAAACACTGAACTACCTAAAACCTACACTAACCTACCTGACCCTTTACACTGACCTACTTGACACCTACATTCACCTACCTGACACCTACACTAACCTACCTGACCACTACACTGACCTACCTGACACCTACACTGACCTACCTGACACCTACACTAACCTACCTGACCCCTACACTGACCTACCTGACACATACACTGACCTACCTGACCCCTACACTGACCTACCTGAAACCTACACTAACCTACCTGATCATAAGGCCTCATGCACACTGGACGTTAAAATAAAGTTATAAAAATGGCAGTAGCTTTGCAGTGATTTTTTCGACGTTTTTCAAGCGTTTATTAGCATATTTGTAGAGTTTTTCTGTGTTAGCATTTTTTTTTTTTAATGGATCAAAAACATCAAAAAACACTGGTCAGTCAATACTTTGTAGAACCCCCTTTCTCTGCAATTACAGCTACAAGTCTTTTTGGGGATGTCTCTACCAGCTTTGCACATCTAGAGAGGGACATTTTTGCCCATTCTTCTTCTTTGTAAAATATCTCAAGTTCTGTCAGATTGGATGGAGAGCGTCTGTGAACAGCAATTTTCAAGTCTTACCACAGATTCTCAATGTGATTTAGGTCTGGACTGTGACTGGGCCATTCTAATGCCACGTACATAACGTTCACTCTGTTATTCTATATATCTATTAATTTATCCATCTTTTGATCCTTCTAATTTTTTTAATCTATCTATCTATCTATCTATCTATCTATCTATCTATCTATCTATCTATCTATCTATCTATCTATCTATCTATCTATCTATCTATCTATCTATCCCCTATAGCAAAAACAATTGCGGCTTTTGTGTTTGTAATCTTCAGAAATTGTTGATTTTTGGATGATTTCGTCAGTCTGCGTTCTCGGGAACTTTGGGTCGCTCTGCGGTTTTTGCCGTTTTTTTTTTTATACTTTTTCTCCATATTTCCAGTCGGATGTCCATGTTGCATGTGACGGGGTGACCAGCAGACACAGCTTCTGGTAAATATCTGCACAGAGAATTCTTGGTGACCCTGCGATGTGGGGACGCTGTGCCGGTGACAACAGGAATGTCAGTTGACGCGGCTGTCACCTCGGATAGCGGTGGTGGTGGCCGTCTCCCGCGGTGGCACACGTTGTCTGAATGTGTCTCATCTGCTCTTCTCAATCGGGAACACCTCTTTGACATCCCAGAGTCACCCCATGCCCTACATCTCTCTGTCTATAGGGCCCGACATGTCCTCTCTGTCACCTGCTCAGGAAAAACGCTCCCCGAAACAATGCCGCCACACGAGGCCCATTCTGGTTGGTTGTCAGACATTATTATCTTCACTGAAGGAGCAGCCGCTCTGACAAAAACACCTTCACAGGGCTTCTTTGTCAAAGGTGGAAAATGATATTATTTAGGATTTTTTTTTTCTTGGGAATAGATTTTTTTTAACCCCTTCAGCTCTCACCCCAGTACACCCCTTATGGAGCAGAGGAATTTTTACATTTCCGCTACGGCCTGTTTTATCCTGCAATAACCTTTTCATTACTTAATATAACAAAGTGATACATATTTTATCTTTTCAGTACAAACTTATCAAGTTAATAAGTTAATTTTCTCTTGGCAGTATTGTCTTGAGAAAGTATTTTATTTTCTATGCAATCTATAGAAAAACAATGTAACAAAACAAAAAAAAATTTGTTTTTGTTTTGTTTTTTTCTATTTTTGACCAGTGTTAGTTTAAAAACAAGTGTTCCTATTTATAAAAAGTACACATTTTATTTGATCATTTCTCCTGTGTATAATAATGCTAACATTTTGTTTCTATTACAAGGCAGAGCAAAGTTATTCCCAAATAGTGATGAGCCGAACACCCCCCGGTTCAGTTCGCAGCAGAACATGCGAACAGGCAAAAAAATTTGTTCGAACACCGCTAAAGTCTATGGGACACGAGCGTGAAAAATCAAAAGTGCTCATTTTAAAGGCTTATATGCAAGTTATTGCTATAAAAAGTGTTTGGGGACCCGGGTCTTGCCCCAGGGGACATGTATCAATGCAAAAAAAAAAGTTTTAAAAACTGCAGTTTTTTCGGGAGCAGTGACTTTAATAATGCTTAAAGTGAAACACTAAAAATGAAATATTCCTTTAAATATCGTGCCTGGGGGGTGTCTATAGTATGCCTGTAAAGTAGCACAGTTTTCCCGTGGTTAGAACAATACCACAGCAAAATGGCATTTCTAAAAAAGGAAAAAAGTCATTTAAAACTGCTCGCACCTTTAATGTATTGTCAGGTCCCAGCAATATAGAAAATCAAATTTAAAAAAATGGCGTGGGGGTCCTCCAGGTACTATATACTCTGAATAGCAGTATATATACTATACAGCCTGCCCTATATACTCTGCAGAAAATTGAGCATTAGGTGTTGGTGGTACCAGAACACTGTAAGCCCTCGCTGTTACTCTTGGTGAGCACAGGAATGGGCCCTTCTGTGAAATACTATATCAAAAATTGTAATTACATGCCCCTGGTAAACAGGGGCAGAAAAATTGGGCCTTGGGTGGTGATGGTGGTGCCACAACACTGTAACCCCTCACAGATACTCTTGTTGGGTGCTGGAATGGGCCTTGCATTGAAATATTATCTCAAACATTGTAATTACATGCCCCAAGTTAAACAGGGGCAGAAAAATTGGGCCTTGGGTGGTCGTGGTACCACAACACTGTAACCCCTCACAGATTCACTTGTTGGGTGCAGGAATGAGCCCTGCTGTTAAATATTAGATCAGAAATTGTAATTACATGCACCTGTTAGACAGGGGCCTTTTGGTGGTGCCTGCCCATGCCTGCTTGACCATGAGTCAGCGGTAATATGCACCTTACTGCTGACCGCCCTGTATAACGAGGCCAAAACATTCCTTCCACATGCCAGTAGAGAGCAAGAATGGCCTTCCGTGAAAAGAAATGGCTTTTTGTAACCTGCCACTGAGGTACAGCACATTCCACAACTTCACGAAAGGGGGCAGAGTCTACCAGCTGAAAAAGCAGCAGTTTCAGTGCTAGCAATTTGGCAAAGCTAGCATTCAGATGCTGAGCATGTGGATGGACCAAATTTCTTTTTACGGTTCAGCAACTGGGGTAGGGAAATTTGCCTGCTAAAATCAGATGGTGGTGTACTGCTAGCAGATTGGCTGCAAGTATTGCTATACCTTCATTCCTCTCAGTGCAGGTTTTTGAGAGGAATGGAGGTATAGTGGGGTTGGAGATCTAAGATGAGGAGCAAGGAGATGTGGGTCTTTCAAGTGCTGTTGCCAACGGACTGCATGGCAGGTTGTTATATGTCTAGTCAAGCATGTGGTGCCCAAGCAGCTGCTGGTCTGGCCACGCTTCAGATCTGCTTCAGACATAGGTTGCAAACAGCAACGGTGCGATCTGCTGCACACACGTCGAAAAAGGCCCACACCAAGGAACTTTTAAAAGTCAGCGGGGAGTCAGCAGCGCCCCTCACCTGCAGAGCTCTGCGGTGTGGTGCAATAGGGTGGCTGCCCTTAAGCTGCCCCCCTAGAGGACATCCTACCTCGTTGGAGTTGTGCCTCCTCCTCCTCTCTTCTCTCAGGCACCCAAGTAGAGTCAGTAGCCTCATCATCCCCTCCCTCCTTATCACTGGAGCAAACTTGGCAGTATGCTGCAGCTGGGAGAACATGACTGCCAGTTTCTTGTCCTTCTTGGGCACCCCCCTCTCTCTAGGCTCACGTTACTCCCTTCCTCAACCTAGGAACAAACATCAGAGCCTTCTAATCGCTGCACATCCTCCAGCAGCATGTACCCGACACTGTGGTAGAATAGTTCTGGGAACTCCTCCGTGCATGATGGTGGGGCTACGGAAGGAGTGACAAGGACAAGGAGCTGGTGGAATAGGCCGCTTTGACAGCTGCATTGGAAGGCAAATACTCTGAGCCTGGGTGACAGAGGATGAGGACGGCTTTGTTATCCGAATATCAGAATTAACTAAAACACGTTTAACAAATTTTTCTGAATATTCCTAAATTCGAAAATTTCGTTAAATCATAAATTTGGAAATTTGGAAATTCGAAAATCCGAAAATTCGAAAATCTGAAATAATAACTAACTAATAATAGCTTTAACTATTACTAACTATTAAATTATAGGTATTGGAATTTCCTTTCAAATTTGGCTGTTAGTGAACGTAACGGATACAAATCTATCTGAAGTTATGAGTTATCCGAAATAACGAATGCCGTATCCAAACCAATGGAACGTAACAAATTAATAATAATCAATAACAATAATAATAATAAAAACTTTTTATTGTTATTATTTATTATTAATTTGTTCCATTCCATTTGTTTAGATGAGGCATTCTTTAGTTCTGAAAATTCGTAACTTCGGATAAATTCCTATTTGTTACGTTCACTAACAGCCAAATTTAAAAAGAAATTCCAATACCTATAATTTAATAGTTATTATTAGTAAGTGAGTTATTCTTTTGAATTTTCGGATTTTCTTTCTTATTTACGGATTTTTGAATTTTTGAATTTATGAATTTATGCATTTTCGAATTTACAAATTTGCGAATTGCGATCATAACGAATGACCCGAAAAAAGAAAAAACAAACAAAAACGAATGAAACTAAAATGAACACATTTTTCGGCAGTGCACATGTCTAGTCTGATCTGATGCAGTTAAAGGGGTTTTAAAGGTTCGTGTTTTTTCACCTTAATGCATCCTATGTATTAACCACTTAAGCCCTGGACCATTTGGCTGGCCAAAGACCAGAGCACTTTTTGCGATTCGGCACTGCATCGCTTTAACTGACAATTATGCAGTCGTGCGATGTGGCCCCCAAACAAAATTTGCGTCTTGTTTCCTCAAAAATAGAGCTTTCTCTTGGTGGTATTTAATCACCTCTGCGGTTTTTATTTTTTGCGCTATAAACAAAAAAATAGCAACAATTTTGAAAAAAAACACATTTTTTTTCCTCAGTTTAGGCCGATAGGTATTCTCCTACATATTTTTGGTGAAAAAATCGCAATAAGTGTTTATTGATTGGTTTGCGCAAAAGTTATAGTGTTTACAAAATAGGGGATAGTTTTATGGCATTTTTATTAATATTTTTTTTTATTAGTAATGAAGACGTTCAGGGATTTTTATCGTGACTGCGACATTATGGTGGACAGATCGGACACTTTTAGTGCGATTTTGGGAACATTCACTTTTATACAGCGATCAGTGCGATTAAAAATGCATTGATTACTGTGTAAATGTGACAGGCAGTGAAGGTGTTAACCACTAGGTGGTTCTGTAGAAGTTAAGTGTGTCCTAGGGAGTGATTCTAACTGTGGGAGGGAGGGGCTGTGTGTGACACAACACTGATCACCACTCCCGATTACAGGCAGCTATGATCAGTGACAGTGTCATTAGGCAGAACGGGGAAATGCTTGTTTACATCAGTATTTCCCCGTTCTTCCTCTCCATGAGACGGTCGCGGGTATCCCCGTGGACATCGAGTCCGCGGGACCCGTAATAGCGCTCACGAAGCTCCCAGCGGGCGGGCCCGCAAGCCGCCTCTTAAAGGGCAATGTACAGGTATGTGATTCTGCCTGTACGTGCCCTTCTGCCGGCGTATATTGGCATGAGGCGGTCGGGAAGCGGTTAAGGTGAAAAAACACCTGGCAGTCACCGGCCCCCTAGCCCCCCCCCCCTCCTCCGTTTTACTTACCTGAACCCCTTCATCTCTTTGGCGGGGACGCACTGTTTCTCTCTCCACGGGGTCCCTGCTCTTGATTGGATAGATTGATAGCAGCCATTGGCTCCCGCTGCTGTCAATCAAAACCAATGACGCGGGCGCTGGGGGGCGGGGCCGAGTCCGGCATTCTGTGTCTATAGAGCGCGCCCACAAGTTAACCCCCTCGGAGAAGCGCTTCTCCGAGGAGGTTATCAGATGTTGGGAGGAGCCGCGAGAGCCGCCGGGGGACACCAGAAGACGAAGTTCGGGGCCACTCTGTGCAAAACGAGCTGGAGGTAAATATGAGATGTTTGTTATTTTAAAATGAAAAAAAAACAAATCCTCACTTTAAGGGCAGAGGAGACATCTGGGGTCTGATAGACTCCAGATCTCTCAGTAAAGAGGACCTGTCACTGCTGATTGTTGTCACAAGTGATGTTTACATTCCTTGTAACAGCAATAAAAGCGATTTAAAAAAAAAACAAATCTAAACAGACAGTGTAAAAATAAAGAAAATTCTAATAAAATAAAAAATAATAAAACATTTATTCAAAGCAACCTTGTCCTCCCTTGCTTGCGCACAAAGGTGATCACACGCATCGGTGTGCTCACATATGTAAACGGCACTTGCACCACACATGTGAGGTATCATGATGAACTTCAGACCCAGAACAATTATTGTAACCCCATGCCTCATGTGTAACTCTAAACTGGTAACCTGTAAAGACATTTAAATCTTCGTCTATATTTCTAGATGCAGTATAGTTTGGCGCCATTCCACAAACGTACACAATTTTAAAATGTTAGATATCTATTTACTCGGCATAACAACATATTTTATATTATACCATAAAAATGGGTATCATATTGTGTTCGTGTCGCTAAAATGAATTAAAGGGCATTGTTTTCCAAAAAAATTATGTTTAAAAAATCGCTACGAAAATACCGTGTGACATAAAAAAAAATTGCACCACCCACCATTTTATTCTTTAGGGCTTAAAAAGAACATATATAAAAAAATTTTGAGGTTTTTGGTAATTTTTTAGCAAAAAATTATGATTTTTTTACATGTAGGAGAGAAGAGTCTGAATAGGCTTGGAAATCAGGTGGTTAATTAGGGCTGCTTAGTATTTACTAAGGGTTACAAAGGAGTTAAATGGGAGCATGTTTTGTTTGTATCTTTTTTTTTTTATTATTATTATTTGTAAGGTTGTGTTAACTAACATCCTATGCAGGTCAGAGGTCACCCCTTTAACCACCTCAATACCGGGACAATTCTGACACTTTGCTCCTACATGTAAAAATCATCATTTTTTTGCTAGAAAATTACATAGAACCCCCAAACATTATATATTTTTTTTAGCAAAGACCCTAGAGAATACAATGGCGGTTGTTGCAACTTTTTATCTCACACAGTATTTGCGCAGGAATTTTTCGAACGCGTTTTTTTGGGGAAAAAAACTCTTTTGTGTTTAAAAAAAAAAAAAAAAAACAGTAAAGTTAGCCCAATGTTTTTGCATTTTGTAAAAGATGAAGTTACGCCGAGTAAATAGATACCTAACATGTCACGCTTCAAATATTTTATTTTTTATTTTTTTTATTTTGACACTTTTTTGAAAAAAAAAAAAATTGATCACTTTTATTCCTATTACAAGGAATGTAAACATCCCTTGTAATAGCAATATGACATGTCAGGTCCTCTTAATAGTGAGATATGGGGTCAATAAGACCCCATATCTCACCACTAGGCTGGGAAGCCTGAAATAAAAAAATAAATAAAACGATCGCCGCTTCCAAGCCGAAGCGGCGCCGTTTTTTTGAATGGAGAGGCCGGGCGTGACGTCATAACATCGCGCCCGGCCTCCGACGATCATAGAGACTTCGGGGACCATCTGGTCCGCCGGAAATCTCTATGATCTACATCCGGCGCCGGCAGATCCACTCTCCACCTCACCAATCGTAACGGTGAGTCGGAGCAAGCACCGGAGGGCGGCGGGAGGGGGGGGACGTCCCCTCTCGCCTCCCATAGGAACGATCAAGCGGCGGAACGGCCGCTATGATCGTTCCTATGGTGTAGAGATTCGCCGTCTGAAACCGGCAATATCTGAATGATGTCTGTAACTACAGGCATCATTCAGATATACCCGCCCAAAGCCCAGGACGTCATATGACGGTGGGCGGTGGGCTAGTGGTTAATCTGCTATTACTGAGCCAGAGTAGTTACAATGAATTAATAATAACATTGCTACATTGTAATGCCCCGTACACACGGTCGGATTTTCCGATGGAAAATGTGTGATAGGACCTTGTTGTCGGAAATTCCGACCGTGTGTGGGCTCCATCACACATTTTCTATCAGATTTTCCGACACACAAAGTTTGAGAGCAGGCTATAAAATTTTCCGACAACAAAATCCGTTGTCGGAATTTCCGATCGTGTGTACACAAATCCGACGCACAAAGTGCCACGCATGCTCAGAATAAATAAAGAGATGAAAGCTATTGGTTACTGCCCCGTTTATAGTCCCGACGTACGTGTTTTATGTCACCGCGTTCAGAATGATCGGATTTTCCGACAACTTTGTGTGACCGTGTGTATGCAAGACAAGTTTGAGCCAACATCCGTCTGAAAAAATCCTAGGATTTTGTTGTCGGAATGTCCGAACAAAGTCCGACCGTGTGTACGCCGTATAACTCTTCTTCACACTGCAGCCTCTGTACTCTGAGTGTCCAGTTTATACGCAGCAGAAAGATCAGTCCTTGTGCAAATAACACGAGTCCCCCTGTCAAGAATCATCAGTAAGGCTCGGTTCACGCCAAGCGCATGTTGGGATCGCGTGCAAAATCGTACGCTTTCCCGACACGCACAAAAATGCGCTGCCCTATAGCAGATGTGTGGCAGCGCCATAAATTGTTAATGGCACCCCACGCATTGCTAATGTACGTGTTTTCGCACGCGCCAAACCTTATGGTGCTGCTACACCAAGTGGTTTGGTGTGGCGCTATTTTGGAAAACGGTCATGGACTTCTTTTCCACATTTCTCACACGTAGAGCAGTCCCTGGAAATGAGTGGGCTGCCCTACATGCAAAGCATAGGAATCTGCTGAAAAGTGCGAAAAAACACAATCGTTCGCACCTGTATTGTGTGCACATGTCATCATATTGAGAATTTGTGCCATTTGTACGCATCTTGTGTGCGTTCCTGCACCACGCACATAGGGCTGCCCATTCATTTCAGTGAGATGCCTTTTGTGTGTCAAAACCATCAAAGTAGCTCAGGTAGCTGTTTGTGTGTCGATCTTTGCATCTTTTAAACCGCGCGTATTGACACTCTTGTTGCACATTTTTTATCTGTGTAGGAAATCACATGTCTGCTAGCCATGTCTGGGGTGTCATAAACAGTGAATGGCACAGCAAGCCATCCTGCGCATGCACGGGCACTATTCGGTGGAGGGCACTTCTCGACAGAATACCGGCACATGTTTTGCTCATGTTTCGTAAATGTGTGCAAATATACACAATTTTACATATGTTTACGAGAGGCAGAGGTGTGAATGGGGCTGATCTATCTGCAGTTGAAGCCACAAAAAAAAATCCCGGTGTTTTGGGGTAGAAGGCCCCCTAGGACATTTTCCCCTCCACCTCCCACAGATTGGTGTTGGGGTGCTTGCTTAGCCTTGTAAAGTATTCCATAGGCGTGCGCAGGGGATGTGCTCAGTGTACCCAGGCACACCTTAATCACTCTCTGCGGCACAGATTTCCCCTGCTAAAACTACTGACACTGTCCACTGTTCTACTGACACCAACCTCTGCCATACTGACGAAATCCCCTGCCCTACTGGCACCATTCATTGCCCTACTGACTGACACCAACCTCTGCTCTACTGACACCAATCTTTTCCCTACTGACACATCCACTGCTCTACTGACACCATCCACTGTCCTACTGACACTGTCCACCGATCTACTGACACCATCCACTGCTTTACTGACACCGTCCACTGTCCTACTGACACCGTCCACTGCTCTACTGACACTGTCCATTGCTCTACTGACACCGTCCACTGCCCTATTGACACCGTCCACTGCCCTACTGACACCGTCCACTGCCATACTGACAAAGTCCCCTGCCTTACTGACACCGTCCACTGCCCTACTGACACCGTCCACTGCTCTACTGACACCGTCCACTGCCATACTGACAAAGTCCCCTGCCCTACTGACACCATCCACTGCTCTACTGACAAAGTCCCCTGCCCTACTGACACCGTCCACTGCTCTACTGACACCATCCTCTGCTCTACTGACACCGTCCACTGCCATACTGACAAAGTCCCCTGCCTTACTGACATCGTCCTCTGCCCTACTGACACCATCCACTGCTCTACTGACACCGTCCACTGCCATACTGACAAAGTCCCCTGCCCTACTGACACCGTCCACTGCCCTACTGACACCGTCCACTGCCCTACTGACACCATCCACTGCTCTACTGACACCATCCACTGCCATACTGACAAAGTCCCCTGCCTTACTGACATCGTCCTCTGCCCTACTGACACCGTCCACTGCCCTACTGACACCATCCACTGCTCTACTGACACCATCCACTGCCATACTGACAAAGTCCCCTGCCTTACTGACATCGTCCTCTGCCCTACTGACACCGTCCACTGCCCTACTGACACCGTCCACTGCTCTACTGACAAAGTCCTCTGCTCTACTGACACCGTCCACTGCCATACTGACAAAGTCCCCTGCCCTACTGACACCGTCCACTGCTCTACTGACACCATCCTCTGCCCTACTGACACCGTCCACTGCCCTACTGACACCGTCCACTGCCATACTGACAAAGTCCCCTGCCCTACTGACACCATCCACTGCCCTACTGACACCGTCCTCTGCCCTACTGACACGGTCCCCTGTGCGTTTGAGCTTTGGGGTGCAAACCCCAATGCAATAGGCTGCATAAACCTATGGAGAATCAGGTTTTAGAAAGTCTGCACTAGGACAGAAATTTTGTGGGGCTTCATCTGGGGGATGGGGGAGGGGCATATAAGGAAGGCTAGAGCAGGTGCCGACAAGTGAGCGGGGCACTGGATTGGGTGAAATGTGGCCATTCATTCTGATTCCTTCATTCGCCTCTAATCTCTATTTTTCAATTAAGTTCCAATATTACAATGCGGTTACAATAAAGTGAGTGCTGGAGATAACAGGTTCTCTTTATCTTCCAGGTTGGTACAGAGGATCATCATTCAAGAACCCCAATATAAAGGTAATGAAGTCTGTACTAAACCAGATGCTTAAAGGAGAACCCCGCTAAGCAAAAATGATGAAGTGGTCACATCTGCTAATATAAGAAAATCCACAAGCCTGGCGATAATCGCTCTCCGGTTGTCTCCATTGGCGCTCACTGCCAAATACATGTGCAGCAATTTCAATATAATCCATATGTTCAGCTGCTGCTCTTCTTCCACAAGGAAGAACTGAAATACAAAACCAGCTATAAAAAATAACTGAGCCATAATTCTGTGGGATCTTTCCCTGCTCTGCTCCTGCATAAGGTGTGCTCACAAGAGGAACACACAGGCACATCTTTTGTGGGTGTCACGAGCCATGTTTGTGTCATTTACCGACATGGGAGGAACGGTTGATCGTTTGTTGCAGTTAGTAGCTTTATAATCCCATTCTGATTTTAAGTGAGCGGGGTTCTTCTTTAACTATTCTCATTGTCCCGTGTGTACCCTTCTTCCTATCCCCCTCTACCCCTGCCTTAAATCAGTGCAGCCTGCTTTAACTGGATCATCATTTATTTTCCAATAAAGAAAAAGCTCTGGTGTTATTGATGTCAGCAGCAGAGGGTTGTGCCGGGATAGTCAGTGAAAGTGATTCGGCCTCCCAGCTGATGAATTGAAAATGAACGATTCTGCTTCCTTCTTAGTAGTGCAGCGTGGCGCTGACTGCGCTGTCCTGTTCCTCTCTCTCAGCGAAAGTCTACTGGTCTGTTCAGGTTGAGGAAACAGACTCTTCGTGTGGATAATTGATTTAATCTCAGCAGCTGTTCAGCAGGAATGTTGAGTGCACTGGCTGATACATTGAAACAGGCACTAGAAGGGGAGCCGAGGGGTAGGCAGAGGGGGCAGCCACCCTGCAGAGGGGCAGAAAACAGGCCAGACCTACAACCTGTGCTTCTGAAGTAGTTCACAGCTCATGGGGTGGGAGGGGGGGGGGGGGGACTTTTACCCTTTTTTGCCCTGAGAACTTTGTCCCATAACTGCCACATTTCGTTATATGAAGTACCAAGGTGGAAATATAAGATATGGGGATTACAATATTAATATGAACGACCGCAACATACAGGGATATACAATGTAATACTGGCATATAATGAAACATATCGGTTGGACTTGATGGACTTGTGTCTTTTTTCAACTTCACCTACTATTTAACTTTAATCAGGCAAATTGCTATGGCAGGTAGAGTATATGCCAGCCAATCAGTGGCCAGCTCTCCTCAGTTCCTGACAGAATTCTGATTGGTTGTTGTGAGTCGCTGCACTCTGCCCGTGTCCTGGAGCTGTCTGTGGTGCTGAACGGCCAGTCAGGGCTTTCAAATTTATAAATAAATATGTGAAAAGTGTGTGTGTGGGGGGGGGGGGGGGCATTTGTATTCAGCCCCCTTTACTCTGATACCCCTAACTAAAATCTAGTGGAACCAATTGCCTTCAGAAGTCACCTAATTAGTAAATAGAGTCCACCTGTGTGTCATTTAATATCAGTATAAATACAGCTGTTCTGTGAAGCCCTCCGAGGTTTGTTAGAGAACCTTAGTGAACAAACAGCATCACGAAGGCCAAGGAACACACCAGACAGGTCAGGGATAAAGTTGTGGAGAAGTATAAAGCAGGGTTAGGTTATAAAAAAAATCTCCCAAGCTTTGAACATCCCACAGAGCTCTGTTCAATCCATCATCGGAAAATAGAAAGAGTATGGCAGAACTGCAAACCTACCAAGACATGGCCGTCCACCTAAACTGACCGGCCGGGCAAGGAGAGCATTCATCAGAGAAGAGTGAAGAGGTCCATGGTAACTCTGGAGGAGCTGCAGAGATCCACAGCTCAGGTGGGAGAATCTGTCCACAGGACAACTATTAGTCGTGTTCTCCACAAATCTGCCCTTTATGGAAGAGTGACAAGAAGAAAGACATTGGTGAAAGAAAGTCATAAGAAGTCCTGTTTGTAGTTTGTGAGAAGCCATGTGGAGGACACAGCAAACATGTGGAAGAAGGTGATCTGGTCAGAGGAGACCAAAATTCAACTTTTTTGGCCTAAAAGCAAAACGCTATGTGTGGGGGAAAAACTAACACTGCACATCACCCTGAACACACCATCCACACTGTGAAACATGGTGGTGGCAGCATCATGTGGTGGGGATGCTTTTCTTCAGCAGGGACAGGAAAGCTGGTCAGAGTTAATGGGAAGATGGATGAAGCCAAATACAGGACAATCTTAGAAGAAAACCTGTTATGCCCCGTACACATGGTCGGACTTTGTTCGGACATTCCGACAACAAAATCCTAGGATTTTTTCCTACGGATGTTGGCTCAAACTTGTTTTGTCTACACACGGTCACACAAAGTTGTCGGAAAATCCGATCGTTCTGAACGCGGTGACGTAAAACACGTACATCGGGACTATAAACGGGGCAGTGGCCAATATCTTTCATCTCTTTATTTATTCTGAGCATGCGTGGCACTTTGTGCGTCGGATTTGTGTACACACGATCGGAATTTCCGACAACGGATTTTGTTGTCAGAAAATTTTATATCCTGCTCTCCAACTTTGTGTGTCGGAAAATCCGATGGAAAATGTGTGATGGAGCCTACACACGATCGGAATTTCCGACAACAAGGTCCTATCACACATTTTCCATCGGAAAATCCGAACGTGTGTACGGGGCATTAGAGTCTGTAAAAAGACTTGAGACTGGGGCGGAGGTTCACCTTCCAGCAGGACAACGACCCAGAAACATACAGCCAGAGCTACAATGGAATGGTTTAGATCAAAGCATATTCATGTGTTAGAATGGCCCAGTCACAGTCCAGACCTAAATCACATTGAGAATCTGTGGCAAGACTTGAAAATTGCTGTTCACAGACGCTCTCCATACAATCTGACAGAGCTTGAGATATTCTGCAGAGAAGAAGAATGGGCAAAAATGTCCTCTCTAGATGTGCAAAGCTGGTAGAGACATCCCCAAAAAGACTTGCAGCTGTAATTGCAGAGAAAGGGGGTTCTACAAAGTATTGACTCCGGGGGGCGCCATACAAATCTCCCCCCCCCCCACACACACACACACTTTTCACATATTTATTTGTATCATTTATCATTTTCCTTCCACTTCACAATTATGTACCACTTTGTGTTGGTCTATCACATAAAATCCCAATAAAATACATTTACATTTTTGGTTGTAACATGACAAAATGTGGAAAATGTCAAGGGGTATAAATACTTTTTCAAGGCACTGTATATCTATAGATCTATCTTTCTATCTATCTATCTATCTATCTATCTATCTATCTATCTATCTATCTATCTATCTATCTATCTATCTATCTATCTATCTATCTATCTATCTATAAGTGCTCCTCCCTTGAGAAAGGCCCCACCTTCTGTAGTAGGCACTGTAAGTAATTTTCTAGGAAAAAATACTGATTTAAACTTGTAAACAAAAAGCGCCAGGAAAAGCCTGGTCTTCAAGTGTATAACCAGGCGTGGTCCATTGTTGTCACCATTGGGAAGCCTGCCCTGAAAAATAACATGAAACCATTGCTGGAGTGCATGCAGACCAGAAGAGGCTGCAAAGAGGCAGCAGGAGATCAGCAGCTTTTTTTGTACACAGAGCAAACTAAATTAGCATATTAGCAGCATATCGCACCTCTGCAGAATATTTCACATTTCACTGCTCTCTAGTGTGAATTGTAACATATAGATGTGTGCCATGTCCTCAAATCTCTCATGCCCCACCTGATACCCTCACCCACCCCCACTCCAGCTCCTCATTATGAAGCAGTCATTGCCTGGATGGTGCCCCCCCAGAATGTAGTAGCGGCGTGCTCTGAGGCGTGAGTCACCAGGCCACACCCCCTTCCAGCTGTACATTTGCATAAGTAATTGTATGGCTGTTCCCAGTTCAGTAGAGCTGCTGATGGCTGCAGTTCTATAATAAGGAGGCGGAGAGGGGCCCCGCAGAGCGCACTGCCACCGGATCACATCAGGGATGGCACATGTGTCATATTGTGCGTCTGTCTGTTGCTGTGTCCGTCCTCCTTTTACCTCCACTTTTTCACTTCATGCGAATCTCATTTACATGAAATAGTATGAAATACATATAACATAGGAACCTTTCTGATTGGTCAAGTCAACCAGGTTTAGAGAAAACCTTCTCCACTTGGGTGCGTCGCAGTAACGCATGCATTACCGCAACACGTGTTAATCCAAGTTCCATTGGTTAGTGCATTGTGCTGCGCTGTGTTGCCAGAAAAGATATCACTCACCAGGTTCTGAATGGGTCCTTAAAAACTGAAGTCTGGCCCAGGCAAGGCCGGGGGAAGGGGTGGGCAGGAGGGGAAGATGCCCTGGGCACTGTGGTATCATGTGCGGTGGGGAAGAGAATTTGTGTTGTAAGGGGGGATTTGGGGGGGGAATCTGGGGGTAATTGTGCTAAGAGTGGTGATTTTGGTGGGTTTGTGTTGGGAGGAAGAAGATTTGTGCTAGGAGGTGGGACTGGGGGGGATTTGTCTTCCTTTCCCTGGCACTGAGTCTCTCTCCAACCGAGCGCCGAGTGGAGGTTTTGGTTTGCCTCGACTGCCAGCTGCCCGTGGCCGGTGGGGGAAGGCGGGGAGTGCGAGGCCCCAGCCCCTCATTGCACACTGCGGTTTGGTGGCAGTTAGGCAGGGCTCAGGTCTTCGGTGTTGTGTGGAGTCCTTTGCACGGCACCCTTATTGTGGGTGGATGGGGTCGACAGTGGGAGGGGGGGGGATAGGTAAAGCAGCCCCCTCATTGCACGGGCAGTTCGTTGGCAGTTTGGTTTGGATTTTTGGTACAGCATTGTGTCCTTCACTGAGCAGGTGGAATATGTGCTTTGTGCCGGTGGGGGGTTGCATTGTCGACGGGGGGCTGTGGGGTGCCCCTTCGCTTGTGTTTACAGGGATCCTTGCCCCGGCCTTGGTCTGGCTATGTTGGCTTTCTTAGGCATGGTTCATACTACTGTGTATGTGGGCGCGCACGTGCGTTTCATGCGTGTTCCTGTGCATTGCATGTTGGGCAGCCCGTTCAGGGACAGGGATCCTTGCACCGGTCCTGGTCCGGCCTATTGGACTATGTTAGCTTTCTAATGCCGCGTACACACGAGTGGACTTTTCGACCAGCTGGTCCGACGGACCGAGTCCGGCGGACAATTTGTGTGGGCTTCATCGGACCTGCAGCGGACTTATTCAGACGAAAATCTGACCGACTTTAGATTTGGAACATGTTTCAAATCTTTACTCTGTATTGCATGTAGGGCAGCCCATTCAGGGACAGGGATCCTTGCACCGGCCCTGGTCTAGCCTGTTGGACTATGGTAGCTTTCAAAGGCATGGTTCACACTAGTGCCTATGTGGGCGCGCACGTGCGTTTCATGCACGCTCTTGCGCATTGCATGTAGGGCAGCCCATTCATTTCAATGGGTCACCCTACCTGTGGGCAGGGACGTTGCTAGGTCTACAAAAGATCTGGGGCTGGAGCCCAAAGCAGCGAAGGAAAGAAAATCATACGCTTGGGCGGGCATACACATGTATATAAGATACATTGTATTTTATTTTGTTTATTTTTATAGATACATTGTATTTTATTCTATATTTATTTTATAGATACTTTGTATTTTTTTATATAGATGCATTGTATTTTATTTTATTTTTATAGGTACATGTTTTTTTATAGATACATTGTATTTTATTTTATGTTTATTTTTAGAGATACATTGTATTTTATTTTTTTCTAGATACATTGTATTTTATTTTATATTTATTTTTCTAGATACATTGTATTTTATTTTATTTTAAGGCACAGGTTTTTGAAAAAAAAAATCAGTTGGTTTTTGCAGTTTCCTGACCGCCTATCACCACCACTCCCAATTGTTACAACGAGGGGTGGATGGAGGTGTAAGCACAGCGGCATTGGCGTTGCTTCCCATTGCGGCAAGGCAAAAATAATGCTGTCTGCACTTTCGTGGGTGCTAATGCTTTGCATCCATTCACGTCCTTTAAAATGCCCCACAAGTGCGCCATAAACGACCCGTAAACGGCAGATTTAAGGTGCGGTTGCGAAGCATCAAAAGTGTTCATTTCCCATTTTAGCATTGTGTTCACAAATGTCTGACACAGATCATCCCTTGCATGCGGCCTCTCGCCTACAAAGTTACAAGGCTGCAGTCTGATCACTGGGGAAAGGGCGACTGAGGAAATGCTTCCCCCTCCTTCTACAAAGTTACAATGTACAGTCTGATCACTAGGGGAGGGGAGACTGAGGAAATGCTTCCCCCTCCTTCTACAAAGTTACAATGTACAGTCTGATCACTGGGGGGAGGGGTGACTGAGTAAATGCCCCCCTGCATAGGTGGGACAGATATTTTGGGTCAGTTTGGACCGTTAATGATGAAACGCATTGAAGGTAAAATCTGACACAAATTTTGTTTTTATTTTGGCGATTGCTCAGCAGAAAATCCCAGAAATATTAGCAGCTTTCTCTAAAAACACATTTTCTTTTTGTTATGTAACAAGGGCGGCTCGCGGTAGAATATAATGACATCATACGGTAGGCGCTAATATTCCCCACATAGCCGCCTGGCAGAGCGCCGTACAGAGGGACGTAGATGAAAGGTGGACTCCTCGCTACGGAAATCCATAGCAACCGGCTGGAATCTGCCCGCTGATAAAATAATGAGCCAGCACAAAGGATTTAATAATATGTAGAGTTATACCGTAAAGGGGACAGGTATAGGGTAAAAAGGGTTAATTACAGGGTAAAGTTACTTGGTAAAGAGGGCAGTTATGGGATAAAACAAGTAAAAATTTGCGCTGAACTGAAAAAAGCAAGCGGCCAGCAAAGTTCGTAGATAACAAACAAAAGTCACATGCATAAAAATTATTGCGGCGCTGAAAAGTTCAAAAATGAAATTGAAGAGTGAGAGGAATCCAATCACCAAATATATTGTGCAGATGTAGAAAGAGTCACTCGTCACCACGTGGTAATGTAGTCTGCTTACCAGAAGGTGTTAAGGATTAGGCATAGATGATAAATTCTCAATAGTTATGGGATAGAGTGGGGCAGTTATGTGGTACATGAGGGCAATTATGTGGTACATGAGGGTCGTTATGGGGTAAATGAGGGCAGTTATGGGATACATGAGGGCAGTTATGGGGTAAAGGGGGACAGTTACAGGGTAAAGAGGAGAGGTTTTGGGTTAAAGAAGGGCAGTTATGGGATAGAGTGGGGCAGCTATGGGGGGCATGAAGTGGGACAGTTATGGGGTAAAGGAGGCAGTTGGGGTGAAGTGGGACAGTTATGGGGTAAAGGAGGCAGTTGGGGTGAAGTAGGACAGTTATGGGGTAAAGGAGGCAGTTGGGGGTGAAGAAGTAGGACAGTTATGGGGTAAAGGAGGCAGCTGGGGGTGAAGTGGGACAGTTATGGGGTAAAGGAGGCAGTTGGGGGTGAAGTGAGACAGTTATGGGGTAAAGGAGGCAGTTGGGGGTGAAGTGGGACAGTTATGGGGTAAAGGAGGCAGTTGGGGGTGAAGTGAGACAGTTATGGGGTAAAGGAGGCAGTTGGGGGTGAAGTGGGACAGTTATGGGGTAAAGGAGGCAGCTGGGGGTGAAGTGGGATAGTTATGGGGTAAAGGAGGCAGTTGGGGTGAAGTGGGACAGTTATGGGGTAAAGGAGGCAGTTGGGGGTGAAGTGGGATAGTTATGGGGTAAAGGAGGCAGTTGGGGGTGAAGTGGGACAGTTATGGGGTAAAGGAGGCAGCTGGGGGTGAAGTGGGACAGTTATGGGGTAAAGGAGGCAGCTGGGGGTGAAGTGGGACAGTTATGGGGTAAAGGAGGCAGCTGGGGGTGAAGTGGGACAGTTATGGGGTAAAGGAGGCAGTTGGGGGTGAAGTGTGACAGTTATGGGGTAAAGGAGGCAGTTGGGGGTGAAGTGGGACAGTTATGGGGTAAAGGAGGCAGTTGGGGGTGAAGTGGGACAGTTATGGGGTAAATTAGGCAGTTGGGGGTGAAGTGGGACAGTTATGGGGTAAAGGAGGCCGCTGGGGGTGAAGTGGGACAGTTATGGAGTAAAGGAGGCAGTTGGGGGTGAAGTGGGACAGTTATGGGGTAAAGGAGGCAGTTGGGGGTGAAGTGGGACAATTATGGGGTAAAGGAGGCAGTTGGGGGTGAAGTGGGACAATTATGGGGTAAAGGAGGCAGTTGGGGGTGAAGTGGGATAGTTATGGGGTAAAGGAGGCAGCTGGGGGTGAAGTGGGACAGTTATGGGGTAAAGGAGGCAGTTGGGGGTGAAGTGGGACAGTTATGGGGTAAAGGAGGCAGTTGGGGGTGAAGTGGGACAATTATGGGGTAAAGGAGGCAGTTGGGGGTGAAGTGGGACAATTATGGGGTAAAGGAGGCAGTTGGGGGTGAAGTGGGACAGTTATGGGGTAAAGGAGGCAGTTGGGGGTGAAGTGGGACAATTATGGGGTAAAGGAGGCAGTTGGGGGTGAAGTGGGACAGTTATGGGGTAAATTAGGCAGTTGGGGGTGAAGTAGGACAGTTATGGGGTAAGGAAGGGCAGAGAGTTTGGTTGGAGCCAGGACTGTTTGGAGTTCAGCTGAACCTGATGACCTCACAGGTGATGAAGGTCGGGGTGGTGATCAATACTCTTCTCGTTTCCGGTATTGATCGCTCTTCAGGGCAGATTATGTGGA
>JBBDGP010004963.1:0-111855 GCA_037952835.1 Lithobates septentrionalis
TGGGCAGGTGATGTCAGGACAGAGCAGGTCCCCTGGAAGCCGATCGGAGGCAAGCTGCAACTCTTTTAGGCGGAAAAGCTCGGCTGAAGAGCTTACATTCTGTAATGGGACCTCCTCCCCCGTCTCCAGCTGGACTGAAGAGTTTGACAGCGCGGTGTGGAGTTTGGGGCTGCAGGGTAACTTGATTGTTGCTGGCCGGAGTAGTGGATGTCTGGAGGTAAGAGGGGGTCCAGTTCACGTCTTGTAATAGTACAAAATTTGTGATCAGTTTTGTGCTGCTGGTAATTGCTGATCAATTCACCATATTCATCACTGTGCAAGATAACTGGCTGCTCTCTGCTCATCATTTCAATGGCTGCTCTCTTTATATATGTGAAATTAAAGGGTCTCTCTACCCAAAACTGATATCACAGCATTAGCTCACATGGCAGTTTCTTGCACCTCTAGTGGACATCGTTGTTAAGATGTATGAACTTCCTGTGATTGCACAGTGAGTGCCCCCCCTCTTCCTGCAGATTTGCATTTAATACCATGTAGCATGCCAGAGGAGTGGGAGCACCCCAAGATAAGCCGGACCAGTCAGAATCCAAGGTGGATGGGAGCACATCCAGGAACTATAGTGGGAGATCTCAACTCCTGGATTTTGTAAAAGATGTGATATGAAGAAGTTGAGCCCCCGGTGCCAGAATGTTGGCTTTGCTCCCCTGACTGTATACACAGTGATTCTTTGGCCCCTGGCTAGACTGCAGTTCAGGCAATTCAGGTGGGGGGATTTGTTTAAGCCAGTGGTTGGCAACCTTGGATGGTAAAAGGAGCCTTAAAGTGGAAGTCCATGCAAAAACTAAACTCCCTGCATCTGTAGCCACCACGGATCTAACACTAACCTCTCTATCCCTGTAAAGAATAAATGAGTATACATACCTGGTCAGAGACTGGGGGTATGCTACATGAGAGAGCCAAAGACTGGGGACATGTTGCTGGAGATGGTCAGAGACGGGGGACATGTTGCTGGAGATGGTCAGAGACGGGGGACATGTTGCTGGAGATGGTCAGAGACTGGGGACATGTTGCTGAAGATGGTCAGAGACTGGGGACATGTTGCTGGAGATGGTCAGAGACTCGGGACATGTTGCTGGAGATGGTCAGAGACTGGGGACATGTTGCTGGAGATGGTCAGAGACTGGGGACATGTTGCTGGAGATGGTCAGAGACTGGGGACATGTTGCTGGAGATGGTCAGAGACTGGGGACATGTTGCTGGAGATGGTCAGAGACTGGGGACATGTTGCTGGAGATGGTCAGAGACTGGGGACATGTTGCTGGAGATGGTCAGAGACTGGGGACATGTTGCTGGAGATGGTCAGAGACTGGGGACATGTTGCTGGAGATGGTCAGAGACTGGGGACATGTTGCTGGACATGGTCAGAGACTGGGGACATGTTGCTGGACATGGTCAGAGACTGGGGACATGTTGCTGGAGATGGTCAGAGACTGGGGACATGTTGCTGGAGATGGTCAGAGACTGGGGACATGTTGCTGGAGATGGTCAGAGACTGGGGACATGTTGCTGGAGATGGTCAGAGACTGGGGACATGTTGCTGGAGATGGTCAAAGACGGGGGACATGTTGCTGGAGATGGTCAGAGACTGGGGACATGTTGCTGGAGATGGTCAGAGACTGGGGACATGTTGCTGGAGATGGTCAGAGACTGGGGACATGTTGCTGGACATGGTCAGAGACTGGGGACATGTTGCTGGACATGGTCAGAGACTGGGGACATGTTGCTGGAGATGGTCAGAGACTGGGGACATGTTGCTGGACATGGTCAGAGACTGGGGACATGTTGCTGGAGATGGTCAGAGACTGGGGACATGTTGCTGGAGATGGTCAGAGACTGGGGACATGTTGCTGGAGATGGTCAGAGACTGGGGACATGTTGCTGGACATGGTCAGAGACTGGGGACATGTTGCTGGAGATGGTCAGAGACTGGGGACATGTTGCTGGACATGGTCAGAGACTGGGGACATGTTGCTGGACATGGTCAGAGACTGGGGACATGTTGCTGGACATGGTCAGAGACTGGGGACATGTTGCTGGACATGGTCAGAGACTGGGGACATGTTGCTGGACATGGTCAGAGACTGGGGACATGTTGCTGGAGATGGTCAGAGACTGGGGACATGTTGCTGGAGATGGTCAGAGACTGGGGACATGTTGCTGGAGATGGTCAGAGACTGGGGACATGTTGCTGGAGATGGTCAGAGACTGGGGACATGTTGCTGGAGATGGTCAGAGACTGGGGACATGTTGCTGGAGATGGTCAGAGACTGGGGACATGTTGCTGGAGATGGTCAGAGACCGGGGACATGTTGCTGGAGATGGTCAGAGACCGGGGACATGTTGCTGGAGATGGTCAGAGACCGGGGACATGTTGCTGGAGATGGTCAGAGACTGGGGACATGTTGCTGGAGATGGTCAGAGACTGGGGACATGTTGCTGGAGATG
The DNA here is from genome assembly GCA_037952835.1 of Lithobates septentrionalis. Classification (NCBI taxonomy): domain Eukaryota; kingdom Metazoa; phylum Chordata; class Amphibia; order Anura; family Ranidae; genus Lithobates; species Lithobates septentrionalis. Next base: position 2,506 of record JBBDGP010004963.1, read on the forward strand.
GTCAGAGACTGGGGACATGTTGCTGGAGATGGTCAGAGACTGGGGACATGTTGCTGGAGATGGTCAGAGACTGGGGACATGTTGCTGGAGATGGTCAGAGACTGGGGACATGTTGCTGGAGATGGTCAGAGACTGGGGACATGTTGCTGGAGATGGTCAGAGACTGGGGACATGTTGCTGGAGATGGTCAGAGACTGGGGACATGTTGCTGGAGATGGTCAGAGACTGGGGACATGTTACAGGAGATGGTCAGAGACTGGGGACATGTTACAGGAGATGGTCAGACCGGGGACAGGCTACAGGAGCTGGCCAGGGACACTGTTTCTCAACTCCAGTCCTCAAGGCCCCCCAACAGGTCATGTTTTCAGGATTTCCCTCCGATGAAACGGCTGTGGCAATTACTAAGGCAGTGAAACTGATCAAATTCACTGTACAAAATAGTGGAGAGCCTGAAAACATGACCTGTTGGAATGGAGTTGAGAAACACTGGAGTGGGGACATGCTACAGGTGATGGCCATAGACTGGGGACATGCTACAGGTGATGGCCATAGACTGGGGACATGCTACAGGGGATGGCCATAGACTGGGGACATGCTACAGGGGATGGCCATAGACTGGGGACATGCTACAGGGGATGGCCATAGACTGGGGACATGCTACAGGTGATGGCCATAGACTGGGGACATGCTACAGGGGATGGCCATAGACTGGGGACATGCTACAGGGGATGGCCATAGACTGGGGACATGCTACAGGGGATGGCCATAGACTGGGGACATGCTACAGGGGATGGCCATAGACTGGGGACATGCTACAGGTGATGGCCATAGACTGGGGACATGCTACAGGTGATGGCCATAGACTGGGGACATGCTACAGGGGATGGCCATAGACTGGGGACATGCTACAGGGGATGGCCATAGACTGGGGACATGCTACAGGGGATGGCCATAGACTGGGGACATGCTACAGGGGATGGCCATAGACTGGGGACATGCTACAGGGGATGGCCATAGACTGGGGACATGCTACTGTAGCTGGTCAGAGACGCAGAAGACAAGATACAGGTTCTGGTCAAATTGGGGACATGCTACAGGAGATGATCATAGAAAGGAGTTAATACATTGCATGAGACTACTAGAGATACCGTTCTGCTGGGACCCTGAGGGCAACACAGGAAGTGCAAAGGGCGCCAGGAGGCTTCTTTCAGTGTAACATCTACATTTATATCCCCCAGTGAGCAGAGGCATCCTCTACAATCCTCCCAGACTGGTGCAGTGAAATTAATTCCTCCCTATATATATGCTATATATATATATACACTACCGTTCAAAAGTTTGGGGTCACATTGAAATGTCCTTATTTTTGAAGGAAAAGCACTGTACTTTTAAATGAAGCTAACTTTAAACAAACATACTCTATACATTGCTAATGTGGTAAATGACTATTCTAACTGCAAATGTCTAGTTTTTGGTGCAATATCTACATAGGTGTATAGAGGCCCATTTCCAGCAACTATCACTCCAGTGTTCTAATGGTACAATGTATTTGCTCATTGGCTCAGAAGGCTAATTGATGATTAGCAAACCCTTGTGCAATCATGTTCACACATCTAAAAACAGTCTAGCTCCTTCCAGAAGCTACAAAACTGACCTTCCTGTGAGCAGATTGAGTTTCTGGAGCATCACATTTGTGGGGTCAATTAAAAGCTCAAAATGGCCAGAAAAAGAGAACTTTCATCTGAAACTCGACAGTCTATTCTTGTTCTTAGAAATGAAGGCTATTCCATGCGAGAAATTGCAAAGAAATTGAAGATTTCCTACAACGGTGTGTACTACTCCCTTCAGAGGACAGCACAAACAGGCTCTAACCAGAGTAGAAAAAGAAGTGGGAGGCCGCGTTGCACAACTAAGCAAGAAGATAAGCACATTAGAGTCTCTAGTTTGAGAAACAGACGCCTCACAGGTCCCCAACTGGCATCTTCATTAAATAGTACCCGCAAAACACCAGTGTCAACATCTACAGTGAAGAGGCGGCTGCGGGATTTTGGGCTTCAGGGCAGAGTGGCAAAGAAAAAGCCATATCTGAGACTGGCCAATAAAAGAAAAAGATTAAGATGGGCAAAAGAACACAGACATTGGACAGAGGAAGACTGGAAAAAAGTGTTGTGGACGGATGAATCCAAGTTTGAGGTGTTTGGATCACAAAGAAGAACGTTAGTGAGACGCAGAACAAATGAAAAGTTGCTGGAAGAATGCCTGACGCCATCTGTTAAGCATGGTGGAGGTAATGTGATGGTCTGGGGTTGCTTTGGTGCTGGTAAGGTGGGAGCTTTGTACAGGGTAAAAGGGATTCTGAATAAGGAAGGCTATCACTCCATTTTGCAACGCCATGCCATACCCAGTGGACAGCGCTTGATTGGAGCCAATTTCATCCTACAACAGGACAATGACCCTAAACACACCTCCAAATTGTGCAAGAACTATTTACAGCAGAAGCAGGCAGCTGGTATTCTATCGGTAATGGAGTGGCCAGCACAGTCACCAGATCTGAACCCCATTGAGCTGTTGTGGGAGCAGCTTGACCGTATGGTACGCCAGAAGTGCCCATCCAACCAATCCAACTTGTGGGAGCTGCTTCTAGAAGCGTGGGGTGCAATTTCTCCAGCTTACCTCAATAAATTAACAGCTAGAATGCCAAAGGTGTGCAATGCTGTAATTGCTGCAAAAGGAGGATTCTTTGATGAAAGCAAAGTTTGATGTAAAAACAATGTTATTTCAAATACAAATCATTATTTCTAACCTTGTCAATGTCTTGACTCTATTTTCTATTCATTTCACAACGTATGGTGGTGAATAAGTGTGACTTTTCATGGAAAACACAAAATTGTTTGGGTGACCCCAAACTTTTGAACGGTAGTGTATATATATAATCTTATTTAGCACTTGTCATTGCGTTATTCTGAACACGGCTCGTCTAATGTTCTGTCTCTCCCCAGGTCTGGGACGCTATAGAAGGCCTTCTGCGCTGCAGCAACAACGATGGCCAGAGCGGGATAACTGCACTGGTTTTCTTAAATCACCGGTATGTAGGTTGCCCATCTTTGCAGTACAATGTGTATACACCAAGAATACAAGCTGCTGTCTATCGTTCGTTACTACAAAAAACTTGTGACATCGTACGTAACTCAACTCAATTATAGATGAGTTGGAGATTTTTTTCTTGGTGTCTCGCCAAGCAAAATGAAAAAAACCCACATAATGGAAGTTTCCTGAAAAGTCTGGCCATTCATAATGGGCTCCTATTTCTTACTCTTCGTTACTATGAAGAAATGACCTGGTGACAGGGCTAAGCTGAGAGGTAGGCAGAAGAGGCAAGGGGAGCAAAAGGGGCAAGATCTGCAACCTGTGCTTCCGATGGAAGAGATAGCTGTAGCTTTTACATTTCAGTCTGCTGGAAGTCTCCCGTCTCATCTCTCGCACATGGCTCATGTCTGTACATATATGTACTGTTATCAAGGATGCTGCTGGTGTCAAGAGCACACATGATAAAGGCTGCTAGTTGACCGAAACAAGTTAGCTGGTGATGCTGTTCTATAGATCAAGCGTATGAATAAGGAATGCTATGTGCCGGTTTTTATGTTCTTATGGCAAGAGCACCCATGTTCCTCAGCAGAAGAAGCCTAGGGAACAGACCTCTTGGTTCTTCAGGACAAGAGGTCATCGCTCCAGTTCCTCTGGTAGAACTGTTCATGGGATACATCTTGGATCTCAAATTTCTGAATGTCTTCATTTGAGCCTTCTGCATGGAATCCACCAAATCTGTCATTGCCACACTTCATCAGGAAGACTTTCAGGCTTCTGTGGACCTTAAGCTGACATGTCCTCCTCTTTCCATCTCTTAAATGCTTCCAGTGCTTTATACCGGGTACACACTACAAGTTTGTTTTTTTTTTCACTCAAACTCCCCCCCAGCGGGTTGAATGAAAGAAACTCTGACAGCTCCGGTTGGAGCTGCTGTACTAACTATGCAAAGTTAGTATAGCGATCTCCCTTGCTGAGCTATTTCCCGCCAGCAAACACACGCCATTGGTCGGAGAGCGCTGATTGGGAGTCAGTTGACTGCTGGATTTTCAGCGTGCTCGTCTGACAGAAGCCAGCCAGGCCAACATACACACAGGCCGAATGCAAGATGGTTTTTATTGAAGCGCCCGATGCCTCCTGACATTCAGCCTGTGTATATGGACTTTACTGTGGGGCTCCCACACTATCAATTTGCGGCCCTGCCCTTCAGCCTCTTATTTGCATCTTGGGTATTTACCAACAAGCTAGCCCCAGTATTATCCCTGCTGCATTGTCGTAGGATCCCATTGTAGGATAGCTTATCTCTTTTTGAGGGAACGCTCAGCATGGGCTCTGTTGGACATCATGGCTTTGACTATCCAGTCTTTATTTGATGGAACAGATTCACTGTTTGCAGTATAGTGTAGTGCTGAACACAATTCAAGGCCAGAGTGTTCCTTCCACAGGCAAAACATCTAACTCTCTAGTCCCAGATTGGAGCTCTGCAATCCAGGAACCACCCGACTCTCTGATTTGGCATGAGAGTCTTGGGCCTGATAGTAGCCTCCTTTGAGGGAGTCCCATTTTCCCAGTTTCATTCAAGACCTATACAACGCAACACTCTGTCGTTGTGGGACAAGTCACTTCGATCTCTAGACAGACTCATTCGTTTGTCACCAAGCGCTAGGTTGTTCCAGGCTTGGTGGCTCAGGAATCCAACTTTTGAATCCTGGAAGTCCTTTCTTGCATACGGTAGTATTTGCCTTTTCACTTGAACCAGGACATCATTCTTCTATGTCTTCTATGTCCAGCTTCCGTTCACCCAAAGTCCCTCCATTTTCTGAGCGTGGTTCAGGCTGTGTGTCTCAGCTCCTGTATTTTTCTGCATGCTTTTCATTCCACCATTTCTAGGTAGGTCAGGCAGGCAATCATTCAGGCTTATGGTCTCCAGGATCGGGGTCCACAGTTTCCTGTGAAGACACAGTTTACTAAATCTATAAGTGCTTCTGGGGCTTTTCAGCACCAAGCGTTAACTTGATTTTGCGGCATTGCCACCTGGTCTTCCATTCACACATTCTCAACGTTCTACCAGGTGAATGCTCCACCTCATCCTATGCCAGCTTCGAGCATAAGGTCCTTCAGGCAGCTCTTTGAGCTTCAGGCTATCCTCAGCTCTCCTCGGTCCCTCAATGGATGAGAAGTGAAAAGTATTTTTGTACTCGCCGTAAAACCCTCGTCTTGGAGTCCATTGAGGGACACGGGTCTGCGTGTGTGATCATGCTCTAGGTACTACTTTCATACAAAACTGAGCCAAGCTTGAAGTCTGAGTGGTTATCTTAAGCAGGCCTACAGGTTTTTTTTGTTTGCCAGTGTCCAATCCTCCTATAGACGGAATTGTAACTCGAAGATTAAAGACTTCCTGTATCCCTCAATGGACTCCAAGAATCAAATTTTATGAAGAGTACAAAAAAACCTTTGTTGTTCAGGTGATTAATAATGCAAGCAAAATCTGGTTCCCCTGGACTGAGCTGGACAAGAAGTCAAGAGCCGTTACACTAACTCTGCTCTGTCTATATCTCGCAGGATTGTGGCGGCCCGACTGAACGGCTCTCTGGACTTCTTCTGCCTGGAAACTCATAAATCCACCAGCCAGTTGCAGTTTAGAGGTGAGAACATCTACTGGTCAACCAGAACTTGATGACCTGTTGGGGACAAGGGGAACCAAAAATCCCACCACTAAAATACAGCACAGCACTTAAAAGCATTTCCATGTCAACACTTTATGATAAATGCAGAAAAAGTGACTTAATGCTCATATAGTAATATTGGGCATGCAAATCATTACAGTGTAGAACCATTTATCAGACTGTCCATCCAGAGCCTCTGGTTTATAGACCGAATACATCCTAAATATAGAACCATTTATCCAACTGTCCATCCATAGCCTCTGGTTTATAGACCGGACACATCCTAAATATAGAACTATTTAACCAACTGTCCATCTATAGCCTCTGGTGGATAGACCGAATACATGCTAAATATAGAGCCATTTATCCAACTGTCCATACAGTGCCTCTGGTTTATAGACCGAATACATCCTAAATATAGAGCCATTTATCCAACTGTCCATCCAGAGGCTCTGGTTTATAGACCGGATACATCCTAAAGATAGAACCATTTATCCAACTGTCCATCCAGAGCCTCTGGTTTATAGACCGGATACATTTTAAATATGGAACCATTTATCCAACTGTCCATCCAGAGCCTCTGGTTTATAGACCGGATACATCCTAAATATAGAACCATTTATCCAACTGTCCATCCAGAGCCTCTGGTTTATAGACCGGATACATCCTAAATATAGAACCATTTATCCAACTGTCCATCCAGAGCCTCTGGTTTATAGACCGGATACATCCTAAATATAGAACCATTTATCCAAGTGTCCATCCAGAGCCTCTGGTTTATAGACCAGATACATCCTAAAGATAGAACCATTTAACCAACTGTCCATCTATAGCCTCTGGTTTATAGACCAGATACATCCTAAATATAGAGCCATTTATCCAACTGTCCATCCAGAGCCTCTGATTTATCTCGAACTAACTTCCTTCCTTTACAGGCACGCCGAATCGCACCTCAATCCCGAGCTCCCCATTATACTGTAATGATGATGTCATACGGTGTCAGCTGACCCACACAGTGTCCTGTGCCCACCAGAAGCCAATCACAGTGCTGAAAGCTGCGGCTGGCCGATTAGTGACTGGAAGCCAGGATCACACACTTAGAGTAAGTCCAGTGGTTGCAGTACCTGTGATCTTAGGATGAAAGTTTTGAGTTGGAGTTGGGCTTCAGCCCCAGCAGGTGAAAGTTGTAACCGGTCTTCCTTTTGTCTCTAGGTTTACCGTCTGGATGACGCTTGCTGCTTGTTCACACTGCAGGGTCACTCGGGAGGTATTACCACCATTTACATTGACGAGGTGAGAGTCCCCTGATTGGCTGAAAACTGTGTATGAAGGCAAAAATTGCCCTATACCCTCATTTACTGGATTGGCAAAATCATTTATCTGGCCTCCCTTTGCCCCATTCCACTGCTACACTTCTCTCTTTTTTATAAGTTTGTCTCTGTGCAGAAATTTCCTCCAGATTTAGGACTTATACCTGCTGATATCGATCACATATATCACTCTGCTCAGGTAGAGTGAGGAGAAAAATGAGGCCTATAGTTCAGCCTAAGTCCCTTTACTGCTAGCAAATGCCCCACCTACACCACTCATATCCACTGTGAGGCCACCGATCACCCAACCTCATTGCCCAGAACCACTGGGAGGCCACCACCCATTCATTGCCACCACCCAGAACCACTGAGAGGCCACCACCCACCCATTGCCACCACCCAGAACCACTGGGAGGCCACCACCCAGAACCACTGGGAGCCCACCAACCACCCATTGCCATCACCCAGGACCACTGGGAGACCACGAATCGCCCCACTACCAAGGACCACTGGGAGGTCGCCGATCACCCCACCATCCAGAACCACTGGAAGGACCCCAATCATCCTACTGCCCAGGGCCACTGGGAGGCAAAAATTCACCCCACCATCCAGGACCACTGGGAGGCAGCCATTCACTCCACCACCCAGGACTACTGAAAGGCCACCAGTCGCCCCAGGGCCACTGGGAGGCCACCAGTCACCCCACCCCTTAACCCTGCATCACAGGGAGGCCCCCAATCACCCCACCCCACTGACCATGACTACTGGAAGGGCCACCAGTTTCCCCACTGCCAAGGGGCCACTGGGAGGCGCCAGTCGCCACACCCCTTAACCCTGCACCACTGGGAGGCCTCCAATCACCCCACCATCCAGGACCACTGGGAGGCTGCCAATCACCCCACCATCCAGGACCACTGGGAGGCTGCCAATCACCCCACCATCCGGGACCACTGGGAGGCCACCAATCGCCCCACCATCCGGGACCACTGGGAGGCCACCAATCGCCCCACCATCCGGGACCACTGGGAGGCCACCAATCGCCCCACCATCTGAGATCACTGGGATGCCACCAATCACCCCACCATCCGGGACCACTGGGAGGCCACCAATCGCCCCACCATCCGGGACCACTGGGAGGCCACCAATCGCCCCACCATCCGGGACCACTGGGAGGCCACCAATCGCCCCACCATCCGGGACCACTGGGAGGCCACCAATCGCCCCACCATCCGGGACCACTGGGAGGCCACCAATCGCCCCACCATCTGGGACCACTGGGAGGCCACCAATCGCCCCACCATCTGAGATCACTGGGATGCCACCAATCACCCCACCATCCGGGACCACTGGGAGGCCACCAATCGCCCCACCATCCGGGACCACTGGGAGGCCACCAATCGCCCCACCATCCGGGACCACTGGGAGGCCACCAATCGCCCCACCATCCGGGACCACTGGGAGGCCACCAATCGCCCCACCATCCAGGACCACTGGGAGGCCACCAATCGCCCCACCATCTGGGACCACTGGGAGGCCACCAATCGCCCCACCATCCGGGACCACTGGGAGGCCACCAATCGCCCCACCATCCGGGACCACTGGGAGGCCACCAATCGCCCCACCATCCGGGACCACTGGGAGGCCACCAATCGCCCCACCATCCGGGACCACTGGGAGGCCACCAATCGCCCCACCATCCGGGACCACTGGGAGGCCACCAATCGCCCCACCATCCGGGACCACTGGGAGGCCACCAATCGCCCCACCATCCGGGACCACTGGGAGGCCACCAATCGCCCCACCATCCGGGACCACTGGGAGGCCACCAATCACCCCACCATCTGAGATCACTGGGATACCACCAATCACCCCACCATCCAGGATCACTGGAAGACCATTAGTCATCCCACCACCCAGGATCGCTGGGAGGCAGACGCTCACAGGTGCAGAACAATCTCAGAGAGTTCCCAGGCTGATCCTAATTGGTGCTTTTAGTTTGCTCTGTGTGCTATAAACAATTGTCCTAAAATAATTGGTTCAACTTTTGTTGCATCTCAGTGCAGCCAATCTCCCACAGCATCTTTGCAGCCTCTTCCTGTCTACATGGCATTTCTTGGGGCAGGTTTCCTGATGGTGACCACAGCGGACCCCTTGTCTATGTAATGTATGCTAAAATGACCACTTGTAGTCTCCATCAGAAACCTGTGTGACGGTGACAACGCAGGAGCGCAATTGGGAGAAAGGGACAAGAGCATTGTCACCCTTTTAACAGGAGGTGCCTGAGCAAGGACCGTCACGGCAGGATCACCAGACTGAATGTGACTTGAAATGACATTAACATATTAAAGCTTATTTGATGTTTTAGCGATTGGGTTTACATTGGGTTTTTAAGGGCTTTTAGGAAGTTGTAAGAAGTTTGTCAGATGATTTTTAATGCCTGCAGCTGCCGAGGCTCGTGCTTTTACAAGCTACCACTGAACAGTGTTTTGTATTTGGGATATTAAACGTAGAGACCGGCTTCCTTACAAGTCAGAGTTCCGCTTTATGATTAAGAATCCATCAGTTGATTTCCGTTGTGATGCTGCAGATATTAATCCATCGTGTGTCTTCTGCTCTGCCTGCAGACAATGGTTCTGGCCAGCGGGGGGCAGGATGGAGCCATCTGCCTGTGGGACGTCCTGACGGGTAGTCGAGTTAGTCTCATGCACGGCCATCGCGGTGACATCACTTCCCTCATCTGCACGACGTCGTACGTGATCAGCAGCGGCCTAGATGACGTCATCAGCATATGGGACCGCAGCTCCGCCATCAAACTGTACTCCATACAGCAGGTGAGCAGACGGGTGATAGTTTAGAGCAGTGGTCTCCAAGCTACGGCCCGGGAGCCGGATCCAGCCCTTTGCTTGTATCTGACCCTTGGGGTGCTATTTTAATTACTAACGCCAATGAAGGGCACAATTCCTCCCAATGACATCAACGATGGGGCCCAATGACACCAATGATGGGGCACATTTCCTCCCACTCATGCCAATGATGGGGGATTATTTTCTCCCACTGACGCTAGGACATTTTGTATTCCCGATGGCCACAATCTGGCTCCTCTAAAGTCCGAAGGCCAGTAAACTGACAAAACTGTATTTGATAACATCCTCTGTAATTGTTTTGATGGTTTTAACAAGGTCCTCTAATGCATTCTCTTCTACATGTTTCACCTCATGACTTCTTCAGGAAGTATGCATTATAGGATACTAACAAAAGTATACAAATAAGGTACAAAACACTAATTTGGAATAGATGCATCAAATGGAGAGATAGAAAACCCACCCATATATGGACCATGCACTCCACAAGCAAATCCACACCAGAGAAGCGCCACTGGAAAATTATGTGGATCTGTTGTGGAGTGGATGGTCCATATGTGGGTGGGCTTTCTATCTCTCCATTTGATACATCTATTCCAAATTAGTGTTCTGTACCTTATTTGTATACTTTTATATTTTTGGTAGTTTCCTGTATGCATACTTCCTGAAGAAGCCATGCGGCAATACATGTAGAAAAGAATGCATTAGAGGACCTTGTTAATAACATCATAACAATTACAGAGGATGTTGCTAAATAAAACTCAGTAACATTTATTATAAATCCATAATGAGTTTCACAAAACTGTATTAACATTTTCTGTAATTGTTATGGTCTTAACAGGGTCCTCTATGCACTCTCTTCTACATGTTTCGCCGCATGGCTTCTTCGGGAAGTATGCATACAGGATACTACAAAAATAGAGTACATAACATTAATTTGGAATAGATGCATCAAATGGAGAGATAGAAAACCCACCCACATGTGACGTGGATGGTCCATATGTGGATGGGTTTTTTTCTCTCTCCATTTGATGCATCTATTCCAAATCAATAATGTTATGTACCCTATTTGTATACCTTTTGTATTTTTGTAGTATCCTGTATGCATACTTCCTGAAGAAGCCATGTGGCAAAACCTGTAGAAGAGAATGCATTAGAGGACTTTGTTAACATCCTCTGTCATTGTTATGATGGTATTATCAAATCTCAGTAAAAGTTATTACAAATCCATATTATAATCCATAATGAGTTTCACAAAACTGTATTTGAGAACATCCTCTAATTGTTATGATGGTATTAACAAGTTTTGCCTCATAGCTTCTTCAGGAAGTATGCATACAGGATACTAACAAATATATACAAAATAAGGTACATAACATTAATTATTTGAATAGATGCATCAAATGGAGGGATAGAAAACCCACCCACATATGGACCAACTACTCCACAACCAGATCCACACCAGAGAAGCGCCACTGGAAAATTGTGTGGTTCTGGTTGTGGAGTTGGATGGTCCATATGTGGGTGAGTTTTCTCTCTCTCCGTTTAATGCATCTTTTCTTGTATACCTTTTGTAATTTTCTTAGTATCCTGTATGCATACTTAATGAAGAAGCCATGTGGCGAAACATGAAGAAGAGTGCATTAGAGGACCTTGTTAATACCATCATAACAATTACAGAGGATGTCCTTAAATAAAACTCAGTAACATTTATTACAAATTCATATTAAAATCCATAAGGAGTTTCACAAAACTGTATTTGATAACATCCTCTGTAATTGTTATGATGGTATTACCAAGATCCTCTATGCATTCTCTGCTACCTGTTTCGCGGCATGGCTTCTTCAGGATGTATGCATACAGGATACTAACAAATTAAAAAGGTATACAAATAAGGTACATAACATTATAAATTTGGAATAGATGCATCAAATGGAGAGATTGAAGACCCACCCACACATTGACCATCCACTCCACAACCAGATCCACACCAGAAAAGCACCACTGGAAAATTGTGTGGATTTGGTTGTGGAGTGGATATGTGGAGGTCTTCTATCTCTCCATTTGATGCATCTATTCCAGATTAGTAATGTTATGTACCTTATTTGTATACCTTTGTGTTTGTGTTAGTATCCTGTATGTGTACTTCCTGAAGAAGCCATGTGGTGAAACATGTAGCAGAGAATGCATAGAGGACCGTGTTAATACCATCAGAACAATTGCAGAGGATGTTCTCAAATACAGTTTTGTGAAACTCATTATGGATTTTTAATAAATGTTACTGAATTTTAACTGTCATGTTTGGCTAATTGGCAGAGCACCTTTAAAATCCCTCTCCTATCCAATATCTACCTTTTTGTATCGCTTTAAGGGACGTGGTGCTGATAAAACCTTTTTTCTTTCATCTACACATACACCTAAAACATTTGGATTATGTTATGGATCCATGGTCTGCTGGCAACACATGTTGTTTGCGAGGTTCTGATGGGTTCTGATGGGTACTGATGTTGGATGAGAAGACCTGGCTCACATTGGGCACCAAGAAAAAGGGCTTGGCTCACATATTGTGCCCCACATTGGGCACCAAAATAAAAAACTGACTCGTACCTCACATTGGGCACCAAAAAAATAACACTTGGCTCACATGTTGGGCCTCACTCACATTAGATACAAAAAACAAGACCTGGCTCATGGTGGGACTCACATTGGGCACCAAATAAAAGACCTGGCTGATGCTGTGCCTCAGATTAGGCACCAAAAAAAAGACCTGGACCACATGTTGGGCCTCACATTGAGCAGCAAAAAAATACCTGGCTCACATTGGGCACCAAAAAAAGAATGGGCTCACAATTTGCATTCCAATTCATCCCAAAGGTGCTCAGAAGGGTTGAGGTCAGGGCTCTGTGCAGGACACTTGAGTTCCTCCACACCAAATTGGTCACACGATGTCTTTATGGAGCTGGCTTAGTGGGCGGGGGCACAGTCATGGCGAATTAGAAAAGGGTCTTCTCCAAACTTAACACAAGGTTGGAGGAACACAATTGTCTGAAATGAAAATGTGCCACCATAGGATGTCATATGACAAGTTCTCTTATCTCTCTGCAGGATTTGGGCTGCGGTTCCAGCTTAGGCCTCATCTCTGACAACCTGCTGGTGACGGGCGGGCAGGGCTGCGTGTCCTTTTGGGATATCGGCTACGGCGATCTCCTACAGACGGTTTACCTGGGGAAGTGCGAGGAGGCCCAGCCGGCCCGCCAGATCCTGGTTCTGGACAATGCGGCGATCGTCTGCGACTTCGGCAGCGAGCTGAGCCTGGTCTATGTCCCATCTGTGCTGGAAAAGTTGGACTGAGGAGGACAAGCTGGCCAAGGACTGTTGGAAAGCCAGGCTTTAACCCACAAGGGGTTAATCTGACAGGCGACGACATAAACATTCTCACTATACTTCCAATGGAATTGTGCGATTTTTCCGGTTTTCCAGGTTACGGCGCCAACCTGTCTCACCTTCGTCGTTTCATGATAGATTTTATTTTTCTGCTGCGAGGCAGGTTTGTGGTGACCAGGAAAAGGCAGAAAAAAAAAACGATTCGTGATGAATCCGCCGCCCTACGCCATCACACAGGGCGCACCATGAATGTCCCAGACTGTGAGCTCTGTATTTTATTACCACCTGTGACGCCGATATATATGGGGGGGTGGCACACGGGTCTGACACTGTCACAAAGAGGCACTTGAACCGATCACGCTGCACTTGTATAATGATACAGAGTATACTAAAGCACTTAGTTTCACAATTATGAGGAGAACGAACGTGCTTCATGCTACCATTGCGATATCGCATCCCCAACCATTGGAAAAGACCAGGGAAGGAGCCGGAGGGGGCGTGATGTCACAGTAGTGTTATAGAAATGGGAGAAGAGGGTGGTGTCCACCATGGAAATCAGGTAGTAGCCTTCAAGATCAATCCTACACCGGGTACCGGATTGTTGTGGGCAACAGTAAAACTCCAGCATGCCCCAGCCAGCTTTTTTTTTCACTTTGGCGGTATTGCAGCAAGGGAGCAGTGACTGAAGGCAGCAAATGGTGCAGCTTCCAGGCTTGTAGGGAATAGAGAACTGGATAAGGATTTATTGGCAGGTAGACTGGTACTCTTCTCAGGGCGGTGGTCTGTAGACAGGTGCTCTTAATGCAATACGATTGGCTCACTTCCTGCACTTTGACCTCCTTTCCTTTTTAGGTTGTCCCCCGCTAAGATGATCTGTCAGGGCAGAAATGTGAGCCTCCAGGGTGTCATCCTTTATCCTTCCTTCCCTACCCAAGAACAGTAAGTAGCCCTAAGAAGGGATAGACATGACAGCCAAAGCAGGTACCATTAAAAACAAGTCAGCACTGGTGGTTTCCACATTTTCGTCCTGACAGGTCCTCTTGAGCTGCTGTTGGCTAAAGACGTCTGCCGCTCATCTGGTGTCACCGTATGCAAGTGTTCTGCAGACAAGCAATGGGTCTCGGGAGGTCTGTGCAAAATACGGCCCTCAGGAATAAAAACAAATCAAAGATAACATGTAGCTGTTATGTATTGTACCTTCTTTGGGTTGAACTGTACCCACCAGCTTGCACGTCTAAAATTACAATTTCTGTAGTCTAGAAGTGGGCAGTAGCTAGAGAGGAGATTTACTAAAACTGGTGCAGCTGTCCATAGTAACCAGTTGGCTTCTAACTTTGGCTTGTTCAATTAAGCTTTGACATCTAAGACTCCATTTACGCTTGTGCGACTCCAAAGTCCTGCGACTTTGGAGTGCAACTTTGGATGGGTGTGACTTGTTCTCCTTCTGCAAAGATGGACCCTACTGTTGCACGTAAAACATTCAGGTGTGACTTCCATGCACCTTTTGAGGGTTAACATTGACGTCAATGGCTCTCAAGTTGCCTGAAAGTCAGACCAAAGTAGTGCATGAAAATCTTTGAAGTCGTTGCGACTTGTCGCACATATATGAGTTATCATTGGGAAAACATGGGGTATGACTTGTCATGCACACACAAGTGTGAATGGGGTGAAAGCTTTGACACTAAGGCTCCATTCACACTTGCGTGACTCCACCCGCGCCCATGGTGGCTCACTTTAACATTGAAAGGTAAAGAATATCTAAAGGCAGGGTTTTTTTTTTGTTGTTGCAGTAGGGGAGGATTTAAACTAGTATCATTTTTTTGGCTGCCTGTCTGGTTATAGAGATTTCCCTTCAGTTCCTGTCCTGTAGACTCATAGGGGAAGTTTCCCCGTTGGAGGATTTCCATTCGCTTTCATTCCCAGTGACATCGGTGATCAGGACAGTGAGAGAGAGTGAATCTCCCTAAGGGCGGCACAGGAATTCTAACCCTTCACCACTATCATAAAAAAAAAAAAGTTGCCTTTATTTATACTTCAATCCTTGAACTTCCACGGCACTTAGAAACTGATCAATTTGATGATGCAAATGGTGCACAGAAAGTAAATATCTCCCTAACTTGGCTTAAAAAAAAAAACAGAAGCAACAGATTAGCAATGGCAAGTAGGACAGTTCTGATCAAAATGTGTTTTCTCCTGCTGGTCCCCTATGTGATTATAGGAAATGGTGGAGAATGCGGGCATGTCACACTTCGAATGTGAAAACTCTTCAGTTGGTTGCAGTTCTTGAATAGAGCCAGGACAGGGGAGTAGACACCCTCCGCCTCTTCAGGTCCTACTTTTGACTCTGTGACTGTCCACTTTAGGTGGCCGCCATTTTTTATTTTTTTTTTCACTGGCCCAACGTGAGCTGGCAGAACTGTTGAGACTCTGACTAGAGCTCTCTGGGAACATGAGGAGAAAGGAAAAATTTGAAAGGTTAAATCTGTAGACTTGCTTAATTTCCCTGGATTTATTAATGGAGCCAATGGCTGTTAACATGCACTTATGAGTGAGATGAACATTTCACTGGTTTGCCCTGTCCAGGCTCCCAACTCTAAATATGGGAGGACTGCCCATAACACCCAGTTTGAGTTGGAACAGAGTGTATTCCTTTCGCTCACCATGGTGGAATCAATGGTCTGATTAAGAGGGTGCTGCCATGCCTCCCGACTGGTCACCATCTATAACATGGATAGGACATGGTGTCTGCATACTGGCAAGCTCGTTTCAAAGTGCAAAGCTCTTTATTGCACAGTCAAATGATATTTCTATGTAATAAAGAAGAGCTTTGCACTTTGTAACAAGCTTGTTGGTATGCTGACATCATTGTTGGTCCTAGACATGACCTTCAAATTTGCAGGGAAAATCCAATCCCTGGAATTAAATGTCCCCTCCCTGCAGTCTGGAGGGCCAAGATGCAAGGCTGTCAAGTATGGGACCATGGGTGTGTATAAGCTTGTCTCCTTACTTCCTGTTGTGACAACAGTTTTACCAGACAGGAAGTGAAGGAAAACCTGCAACAAGGACAAAGGCTCTTCCCTTCTACCAGTTTGATTTTAGCAACTGTGCTGCGGTTGGAGATTTTGGCTTTCTTTTTGCAAAAAAAGTTGTTACCAGGACAGGAAGTGAGGAAAAAAAATCTCTAATGGAGCCCTGGATACCAGTGAAACCCAACACCAGTTCTATACTTTCCCCACTCCCATCTAAACCCAGAAAAAAGTTATGGCACGAGCAGGGTGGAGGCCTACACGTGCAGAGATGTTTCAAACCAGCTCGGCAGCAAGGAATGTTATTTTATTTTTATTTTTTCCCACCTCTCTTTTAGCCAAATGTGTCATCTCCCGACCCAGGAAAAGCTGACCAGTGCCACATTCGGTTATGGGGTGGGGGGGGGAGACTATAGAATTTTCATGGGGCGGTGTGCAGGGCTTGTATGAACAGGGCGGGGTTCTACCCCCACAGCCAGGTGCCCGGAACTGTTCTAGTGGCTCCAAACGCTGCTTTTTTATTTTTTTAAATTTTTTTTTAAGACCAGCAGTAGCATGGCTCCCCCCGAACTGTGTTAGAAATAACCCCACACAGGGGAAATATGCATTTCACAGGCAGAGTGCGTGCAGGAGGGCAGATACCGAACTCTGCTCTGGCCGACATTCGCGTTGAATCGACTACTGTAAAATGTCTAACTGGCATCATGATATAAAGAAAAAAATAATAATATTTTTGGTAAAGGTTCTAATTTATTTTCAGGTAGGTTTTCTGCTTTCTAGAGCTTTTCATGAGAAATGTTCAATGTACAGTCTCTTCGTTTTCTTTGTATATTTTTTAATTTTAGGCTTTTTGTGTTTTTTTTTTTTGTTTGTTTTGTTTTTTTAATCTTCTGTAATTTTCTTATATAAAACATTTTCCTCTGAAGGTGTTTGCTGGTTTTCTGTTTGGTTCTCTGGTATCAATTTCTCATGTGCAGTTTCATACACAGGCTTAATGTGTTTCCTTTTTCTTTAAAGAGACAGTACATCTAAAACGGATACTTTAGCCAGCCATTTGCTTGAAATTGGACTCAATGTGTGATCATACAAGTCGTCCTAGTTGCTCCAAGCTGTGCAGGTTCACTCCTTTTTGAAGCCAGGCAACCAGCATTTTCAAAAAGAGGCAGTCTCCATATTTCTCCCATGACAGACTTGCTTAACGTTGGCCCTTCTGTACTGGTAAGCAAAAGCACCTTAAAGGTGTAATGAGGAAGAGCGAGGGGGGACAAAGGACTCAGAAGGAAGGAGGGCAGGGATAGGGGTTCTGCATTGAGAGGGAGAATGGGACCGGTGAAAAAAAGTGGGTGGGTGAATAGACCACTGAAGAAGATCTGGGGTAGGAGGAAAGGAAGCTAGGGCAGGGGTGAAGAATAAAAGGACCGATGAGAAAGATCTGGGAGAGAAGGGAAAGGGCCAATGAGGAAGAGGGTGGTGAAGATCTAGGGGAACTAGAATGGAAAGGGACCAAAGAGGAAGATATGAGTGTAGGAGAGGGGAAAAGACCAGTGAGGAAGGGGGGTAGGTTGTAAGAGGGACTAAGGTTGGAAAAGAAAGGAGCAATAAGAAAGATGTGGAGGGAGTTGAAGGGAAAAGGCCGATGTGGAGGAGAAGTTTGAGAGAAAGACAGATAAGGAATAGCTGGGGGAGTAGAAGTGAAAGGGACCTGAAGAGGAAGATCTGGATGAAAGAAAGGAAAGATTTGATGAGGATGATTTGAGTGTAGGATTGGGGGAAGGACTGGTGAGGAAGAGGGGGTGGATTGTAGAAAGGACTGAGGTTGAAAAAAAGAGCGGAACAATAAGGAAGATCTGGGAGTAGTAGTAGAAGGGATAGGACCGTTGGGGAAGAGAAGTTGGAGAGGAAGACCAGGGGGGAGGAAAAGAGAAAGGACCGGTGAGGAAGATTTGGGGGAGGAGAAGGGAAAGGGCTGGTGAGGGAGAGGGTTAGGTTGTAAGAAGGACTGAGGTTGAAAAAAAAAAAAAAAGGACCAATAAGGAAGAGCTGGGGGTTGAAGGATGACTGTTGCGGAAGAGAAGTTGGAGAGGAATACCTGGGTGAGGAGAAGGGAAAAGACAGATGAGGAATATCTTGGGGAGTAGACGGGAAAGGACAGATGAGGAAGATCTGGGTGGGTGTGGGAGAGGGGAAAGGACCAATGCGAAAGCGGGTTAGGGGGAGGGATGGAAAGGTAAAGGACCAGTGAGAAAGAGCTGCGGCAGAAGGGAAAGGACTGGTGCGGAAGAGAGGGTGGGTTGTAAGAAAGTCTGGGAAGGAAAGGGACCAATAAGTAACATCTGGGGGTAGAAGAAGGGAAAGCACCAGTGAAGATCTAGGGATAGGCAGAGGGGAAGAAAGGAAAGGATCGATGAGAAAGGAAAGGGCTGAAAAGGAACAGCTGGGGATAGAAGACTGACGTGGAAGAGAAGTATGGGAGGAAGATCCGGGGGTAGGACCAGTGAGGAGGAACTGGGGGAGTAGAAGGGACCAAAGAGGAAGAAAGAAAGGGATCGATGAAGATGATCTGGGGTTAGGAGAGGGGAAAGGACCAGTGCGGAAGAGAGGGTGGATATGGGGGTAGGAGAAGGGACAGGACAGGTGAGGAAGAGGGGTGGGTTAAAAGAAGGCCAGAGATTGAAAAAAAAGAAAGGACCAATAAGGAAGAAATCTGGGTAGAAGGCAAAGGACTGATGCAGAAGAGAAGTTGGAGAACAGGACTTAGGTGGAGGTAAAGTGAAAGAACCGGTGAGGAAGATCTGGAGTAGGAGAAGGAAAATGCCTGGTGAGGAAGGGGGGCTGGGGTGTAAAAAATTCTGGGAGGGAAAAAGGAAAGGACCAATAAGGAACATTTGAAAGTAAAAGGGAAAGGACCTGTGAGGAAAATATAGGGATAGGAGAAGTCCTGCATGGGGGGCAGAAGGAAAGAAAGTAAGGGAGTGATGAGGAACATCTGGGGGTAGAAGTAGGGAAAGGATCAATGCAAAAGAGAAGTTAGCGAGGAAGACCTGGTAGCGAAGGGGGGGATGAAAAGACCAATGAGGAAGATCGGGGGATAGGAAAAAGGACCTGTGAGAAAGATCTGGGAGCTTAGAAGGGAAAGGGACCTGAAGAGGAAGAAAGAAACAAACCAATGAGGAAGATCTGGGTGTAGGAGAGGGGAAAGGAGTAGGACCAGTGCCGGTATTGAGGGGGGAATTTCCGGTATTGAGGGGGGGGAAAGTGACGGTATTGAGGGGAAGTGCCCGGTATTGCGGAAGAGGAGGTAGAGATGAAGATTATAAGGGGAGAAGTAGGGAAAGGACCGTTGAGGAAGATGGTTGTAAGAAGGACTGAGGTTGAAAACGAGCAGACCACTAAGGAAGATCCGGGGGGGTAGAAGAAGGGAGATGGACCAATGTGGAAGAGTAGTCTGAGAGGAAGACCTGAGGGAAGAAGGGAAAAGACTAGTGAAGGGGTGGGGGAAAACGGGAGAGGAAGTTCTTGGAGATGGAAAAAAGCAAAGGGCAGATGAAGTTCTGTCGGAGAAGGGAAAGGAAATTACCTATGAGGAATAAGGTCACGGGGTGGGATAGAAGAAAGGTTGCTGGCTTTGGGGGGGTGCAAGGACCAAGACCTGGGGGAAAGGATAAATAAGAAATGTGGGGAGTAAAAAAACAATGAACTTTTCTGTAACCGCTGATCTTTAGCCGTCTCCAAATATGGATCTGCTGATAGCTATTTTTTTTTTACGTCATGTGCTCGCTACGAATCACCCAGTGCCTGGCTCCCATTGGACAATCGCCATCATGTATTTTCAGCAAGTGGAGAATTATTCTAACTTATCTCTGGGTCATCTTTACACAACTGCTGTCTCATGATTTCTTGAGGGTATTTAATTTACAGATTTGTATACATTCTCCTCTCGTGGCTTTGTAGCAAACTGCTGCGATAAAACCAGTTCCAGCCTGATTGTCTGTATTACCAGCGAGGAACAGCAAAGCCCAATCACCAAAAGGGCCAACCTGCATCTACACTGAGCACACATAGCAGCCCTCCTGTACATGTAATATTCACAAAATAGGAACATACAAGAATAACACCTTTTTAAATCTGAAAATTTTTATTATGAGAATAAATACATCCTATGACAGATTGTTACCGATACAGTAATCCCATCATTGAGGACAAGGCCACTTTTATTTATACGTTTTCTGAGACTCCACTCCTGAGGGACACCGTGAATTTCTAAACATGGACCAACCATGACTGCACTCCCCTCCACCCCTCTACATTGTATATGGCCCAGCTCCGCCCTAATATGTTGCACGGCTTTTTTCAGGCCGAGTCTCACCAACATCCTGTAACAGCAAAATAATGGAAGGATTCTAACAATGGGTTTCCTATGATGCCTCACCAACAAACATTACATCAGACGGAAAGTCGTGGAGAACTTTCCACCAAATCCCGCCCACCTCCTGTTGGCAAATAGGACCAGTGTGCCATGCAGGAGGTGAGGTCCATCAAACACTCCTACCCCACCCTCTCAGGTTCCAAGTGACCTACATCCCCAGCTTACAGGGTAGGTCAGAATGTTTTACAGATAGCAATGCCACCTTTTGCAATGTACAGCAGAGTAGCCCCACCACCTGCCTAGGAACGCCCACTCCTCCACTGACACCCACCCATCGGAGCATTTTAATAACTACTCTCATGGGCTCTTGAGAGAAGTACTGAGGCTCTGATATTTTCAGGAAGCTATGTACAGTACATTGCCGACCCCTCCCACCAGCTGTGATCTCCCTGCATGGCATAGTTGGGACCCAGTGATGACATCACAGGGTGTTTAATGAATACAGAAAGGTTTTATTTAATTATTTCCGATATTGTTATTGGGGAACCAGGGAAGGCCAAATATAAGCAGATTAAAGTTCATCTAGACTGTCCGATCCTCTGATGGCCGTATTGGAGAGGTGTGATATGGAGCTCAGTGAGACGCGGGATGACGCAGCATCTTCAGCTCTCAAGAATAATGGAATCTCGGGGCTCCGCCCAGCATTATACACAGGTCCCCCTGCAGTAGATGGGAAGAGTCGCTTCTCTACAGAACGGCCGCAGACAGGCCGGGGGCGAAGAAACTGACGTTCTTGTCCTGAATCTTGTACTGGTAGATGGTGGAGCGGTCCTGGTGCTGCTGGTGGGTGATTGTCAGCTGTGGGACAAGAGAGGGAGTCAGGAGCTGAGCGCACACCTTACTGAGACCCTCACATTGATTCCCCTCCAAGTCAGGTGTCACCTAACTGTGTCCCCCATAGGAAAATTCTTCCTCAACTTCTGCTATGCCCATTATGAGGGGGTTCCCACCATCCCTGTGCTGAGTTCCGGGGTCTGTACACCCGCTGTGCCCATTATGAGGGGTTCTCACCATCCCTGTGCTGAGTTCCCGGGTCTGTACACCCGCTGTGCCCATTATGAGGGGTTCTCACCATCCCTGTGCTGAGTTCCCGGGTCTGTACACCCGCTGTGCCCATTATGAGGGGTTCTCACCATCCCTGTGCTGAGTTCCGGGGTCTGTACACCCGCTGTGCCCATTATGAGGGGTTCCCACCATCCCTGTGCTGAGTTCCCGGGTCTGTACACCCGCTGTGCCCATTATGAGGGGTTCTCACCATCCCTGTGCTGAGTTCCCGGGTCTGTACACCCGCTGTGCCCATTATGAGGGGTTCTCACCATCCCTGTGCTGAGTTCCCAGGTCTGTACACCCGCTGTGCCCATTATGAGGGGTTCCCACCATCCCTGTGCTGAGTTCCCGGGTCTGTACACCCGCTGTGCCCATTATGAGGAGTTCCCACCATCCCTGTGCTGAGTTCCCGGGTCTGTACACCCGCTGTGCCCATTATGAGGGGTTCCCACCATCCCTGTGCTGAGTTCCCGGGTCTGTACACCCGCTGTGCCCATTATGAGGGGTTCCCACCATCCCTGTGCTGAGTTCCCGGGTCTGTACACCCGCTGTGCCCATTATGAGGGGTTCTCACCATCCCTGTGCTGAGTTCCGGGGTCTGTACACCCGCTGTGCCCATTATGAGGGGTTCTCACCATCCCTGTGCTGAGTTCCGGGGTCTGTACACCCGCTGTGCCCATTATGAGGGGTTCCCACCATCCCTGTGCTGAGTTCCCGGGTCTGTACACCCGCTGTGCCCATTATGAGGAGTTCCCACCATCCCTGTGCTGAGTTCCCGGGTCTGTACACCCGCTGTGCCCATTATGAGGGGTTCCCACCATCCCTGTGCTGAGTTCCCAGGTCTGTACACCCGCTGTGCCCATTATGAGGGATTCCCACCATCCCTGTGCTGAGTTCCCGGGTCTGTACACCCGCTGTGCCCATTATGAGGGGTTCCCACCATCCCTGTGCTGAGTTCCCGGGTCTGTACACCCGCTGTGCCCATTATGAGGGGTTCCCACCATCCCTGTGCTGAGTTCCCGGTTCTGTACACCCGCTGTGCCCATTATGAGGGGTTCCCACCATCCCTGTGCTGAGTTTCCGGGTCTGTACACCCGCTGTGGCCATAATGAGGGGTTCCCACCATCCCTGTGCTGAGTTCCGGGGTCTGTACACCCGCTGTGCCCATTATGAGGGGTTCCCACCATCCCTGTGCTGAGTTTCCGGGTCTGTACACCCGCTGTGCCCATTATGAGGGGTTCCCACCATCCCTGTGCTGAGTTCCCGGGTCTGTACACCCGCTGTGGCCATAATGAGGGGTTCCCACCATCCCTGTGCTGAGTTCCGGGGTCTGTACACCCGCTGTGCCCATTATGAGGGGTTCCCACCATCCCTGTGCTGAGTTTCCGGGTCTGTACACCCGCTGTGCCCATTATGAGGGGTTCCCACCATCCCTGTGCTGAGTTCCGGGGTCTGTACACCCGCTGTGCCCATTATGAGGGGTTCCCACCATCCCTGTGCTGAGTTTCCGGGTCTGTACACCCGCTGTGGCCATAATGAGGGGTTCCCACCATCCCTGTGCTGAGTTTCCGGGTCTGTACACCCGCTGTGGCCATAATGAGGGGTTCCCACCATCCCTGTGCTGAGTTCCCGGGTCTGTACACCCGCTGTGTCCATTATGAGGGGTTCTCACCATCCCTGTGCTGAGTTCCCGGGTCTGTACACCCGCTGTGCCCATTATGAGGGGTTCCCTCCATCCCTGTGCTGAGTTTCCGGGTCTGTACACCCGCTGTGGCCATAATGAGGGGTTCCCACCATCCCTGTGCTGAGTTCCCGGGTCTGTACACCTGCTGTGCCCATTATGAGGGGTTCTCACCATCCCTGTGCTGAGTTCCCGGGTCTGTACACCCGCTGTGCCCATTATGAGGGGTTCCCACCATCCCTGTGCTGAGTTTCCGGGTCTGTACACCCGCTGTGCCCATTATGAGGGGTTCCCACCATCCCTGTGCTGAGTTTCCGGGTCTGTACACCCGCTGTGGCCATAATGAGGGGTTCCCACCATCCCTGTGCTGAGTTCCCGGGTCTGTACACCCGCTGTGCCCATTATGAGGGGTTCCCTCCATCCCTGTGCTGAGTTTCCGGGTCTGTACACCCGCTGTGGCCATAATGAGGGGTTCCCACCATCCCTGTGCTGAGTTCCCGGGTCTGTACACCCGCTGTGTCCATTATGAGGGGTTCTCACCATCCCTGTGCTGAGTTCCCGGGTCTGTACACCCGCTGTGCCCATTATGAGGGGTTCCCTCCATCCCTGTGCTGAGTTTCCGGGTCTGTACACCCGCTGTGGCCATAATGAGGGGTTCCCACCATCCCTGTGCTGAGTTCCCGGGTCTGTACACCTGCTGTGCCCATTATGAGGGGTTCTCACCATCCCTGTGCTGAGTTCCCGGGTCTGTACACCCGCTGTGCCCATTATGAGGGGTTCTCACCATCCCTGTGCTGAGTTCCCGGGTCTGTACACCCGCTGTGCCCATTATGAGGGGTTCCCACCATCCCTGTGCTGAGTTTCCGGGTCTGTACACCCGCTGTGCCCATTATGAGGGGTTCCCACCATCCCTGTGCTGAGTTCCCGGGTCTGTACACCCGCTGTGCCCATTATGAGGGGTTCCCACCATCCCTGTGCTGAGTTTCCGGGTCTGTACACCCGCTGTGCCCATTATGAGGGGTTCCCACCATCCCTGTGCTGAGTTTCCGGGTCTGTACACCCGCTGTGGCCATAATGAGGGGTTCCCACCATCCCTGTGCTGAGTTCCCGGGTCTGTACACCCGCTGTGCCCATTATGAGGGGTTCCCTCCATCCCTGTGCTGAGTTTCCGGGTCTGTACACCCGCTGTGGCCATAATGAGGGGTTCCCACCATCCCTGTGCTGAGTTCCCGGGTCTGTACACCCGCTGTGTCCATTATGAGGGGTTCTCACCATCCCTGTGCTGAGTTCCCGAGTCTGTACACCCGCTGTGCCCATTATGAGGGGTTCCCTCCATCCCTGTGCTGAGTTTCCGGGTCTGTACACCCGCTGTGGCCATAATGAGGGGTTCCCACCATCCCTGTGCTGAGTTCCCGGGTCTGTACACCTGCTGTGCCCATTATGAGGGGTTCTCACCATCCCTGTGCTGAGTTCCCGGGTCTGTACACCCGCTGTGCCCATTATGAGGGGTTCTCACCATCCCTGTGCTGAGTTCCCGGGTCTGTACACCCGCTGTGCCCATTATGAGGGGTTCCCACCATCCCTGTGCTGAGTTTCCGGGTCTGTACACCCGCTGTGCCCATTATGAGGGGTTCCCACCATCCCTGTGCTGAGTTCCCGGGTCTGTACACCCGCTGTGCCCATTATGAGGGGTTCCCACCATCCCTGTGCTGAGTTCCCGGGTCTGAGGCTCCCCTATATCTGAATCATGTGTTGGGTGGAGGGATCCTGTAGTGTTGGGTGGAGGGATCCTGTAGTGTTGGGTGGAGGGATCCTGTAGTACGGGTCACCCCCTCCACCCCCATCATGTACAGGATGGATGATGGAATCGGCTCTCACCTGTCCGTGGACGTCTTTGCAGAATCCGGTGGTCAGGCCCTCAGCCTGTAGGATGAGTCCGCTCTGGTGACACAGCGCCCTCAGCAGGACCTCCCCGTCCTCGTCCTCCTCCTCTCTGTGCACCAGACACACCAAGTCCCCCTGAAAAGAGAGGAAGAATCACCCTCTGATTTGTGGATTGACAATGAGCTTAAAATGATCTTCTAGCCCCCAGTGCCTGAAACAAGTTGGCACTATTCAAAGCAATACAGCCTGACTAGTCACAGTGCATCATCTGCTGATAAAAACATGACAGACAATAATAATATAACAAACTTTATGTCCAACTTCTGCTGGGGAAACACACGATGGACCCACCTGGAGCTGGTGGCAGATGCCGGCTCTGCAGTAATGGATGAAGTCCAGGATTTGCAGCGGAGTGACGCCCAAACTGATCAACAAGCTGACATCATCCACGATCAGAGCGGGGCTCTTCCACTCTTCACCTGCAGAGGGCGCCAACGCTCCATAGATAAAATCATAGAGGGGCCTCAGGTCTGCGCCGGTCCTGGAAGAGGATTATCCATGGTAAGCAGATGATGCAAATTAAGTTGTTAATGGCGCCACCTAGTGTCTGCTAAGAGGTGCGGTACGATGCGATTTTGAAAAAGAGTCAGCAACTTATTCTGTGCTTTCCTGTGTGGAGGGCGGGGCCACTGAGTACAACGCATGATGTGCGGAATCCCCCCCCCCTGTATGTTGTGATTCTAATGAGACATTGGGGGGGGGGGGTCTATTAGAACCCTGAGAAACACAGCGAGGGGGGAGAGGAAGTGGGAATGTACTGGGGATGCATGGAAGCAATCCAACGTATGACATACATGGGTGGCAGTGAGAGGGTTAAGGGGGTCCATGTGTACAAAAAAAAAAAAAAAATCTTTGTGCACCAAGGATGATTTCTGTACTGTTTGTAATCTGATTATCTCCTGTGATTGTCAGCTCCATCCCGTGGCCATAATGCTGTATTTTCCTGAAATACCTCAATATAAAATACAGCATTATGGCCACTAGATGGAGCTGACAATCACAGGAGATAATCAGATTACAAACAATACATTGAGTATTCGTGGCACCTATTTAAGGCTTCCAACACAGTGAGGGGTGTAGACCCCTGAGTGTGGGGATTCATTTGTTTTCCTATAAGTGAAGATTTGCAGTAATGGATTAAAAATGTTTTCATATTTATAGATTGATGTAGATAATTTAGGGTAGGGTATATACAATGTGTATGTGTATGTATGTGTATATATAAATATATATATATATATATATATATATATATATATATATATATATATATATATATACACACACACACACACATACAGTATCTCACAAAAGTAAGTACACCCCTTAAATTTTTGTAAATATTTTATTCTTTTATCTTTTCATGTGACAACACTGTCACCCCTTATTTCTATTACATGATCTCTCCATAAAGAGGACCTGTCACCCCTAATTTCTATTACATGATCTCTCCATAAAGAGGACCTGTCACCCCTTATTTCTATTACATGATCTCCCCATAAAGAGGACCTGTCACCCCTTATTTCTATTACATGATCTCCCCATAAAGAGGACCTGTCACCCCTTATTTCTATTACATGATCTCCCCATAAAGAGGACCTGTCACCCCTTATTTCTATTACATGATCTCTCCATAAAGAGGACCTGTCACCCCTTATTTCTATTACATGATCTCTCCATAAAGAGGACCTGTCACCCCTTATTTCTATTACATGATCTCTCCATAAAGAGGACCTGTCACCCCTTATTTCTATTACATGATCTCTCCATAAAGAGGACCTGTCACCCCTTATTTCTATTACATGATCTCTCCATAAAGAGGACCTTTCACCACTTATTTCTATTACATGATCTCTCCATAAAGAGGACCTGTCACCCCTTATTTCTAGTACATGATCTCTCCATAAAGAGGACCCGTCACCCCTTATTTCTATTACATGATCTCTCCATAAAGAGGACCCGTCACCCCTTATTTCTATTACATGATCTCTCCATAAAGAGGACCCGTCACCCCTTATTTCTATTACATGATCTCTCCATAAAGAGGACCTTTCACCCCTTATTTCTATTACATGATCTCCCCATAAAGAGGACCTGTCACCCCTTATTTCTATTACATGATCTCTCCATAAAGAGGACCTGTCACCCCTTATTTCTATTACATGATCTCTCCATAAAGAGGACCTTTCACCCCTTATTTCTATTACATGATCTCCCCATAAAGAGGACCTGTCACCCCTTATTTCTATTACATGATCTCCCCATAAAGAGGACCTTTCACCCCTTATTTCTATTACATGATCTCTCCATAAAGAGGACCTGTCACCCCTTATTTCTATTACATGATCTCTCCATAAAGAGGACCTGTCACCCCTTATTTCTATTACATGATCTCTCCATAAAGAGGACCTTTCACCCCTTATTTCTATTACATGATCTCCCCATAAAGAGGACCTGTCACCCCTTATTTCTATTACATGATCTCCCCATAAAGAGGACCTGTCACCCCTTATTTCTATTACATGATCTCCCCATAAAGAGGACCTGTCACCCCTTATTTCTATTACATGATCTCTCCATAAAGAGGACCTGTCACCCCTTATTTCTATTACATGATCTCTCCATAAAGAGGACCTGTCACCAGGGCCGGTACAAGGGGTGGGCGGAAGGGGCGGATGCCCTGGGCGGATCAATTAATTGTAGGAGGGGGGCGCAGTGCTGGCAGGCAGTGTGTTCTTAAACTTCGTGGGCAACAAGTGACTATCACACTGCAGAGCTGCGCCTGCTTGCGAAGCTGTGCAGAGGCATACTAAGTAGGGGGCGGGACGCCCGGGTACCACACACTGGGGGGGTCAGGTCAGGCCGCCCCCCCCCCTCCGGGACTGAAGCGGTGGCAGTGCTGCGGATTTAGGCAGCGGCGCAGTGACAGGCACAGGCAGGGAGAGGCGATCTACATTGTAATGCAAGGGAGAGGGGGGGTGCAGGGTGACACCGCTGCACCTACCTTCCCCTCCTCTCGCGGCTGCGGGCTGTCTGTCTGTGCGATCCCGGATGTCACACAGGCACAGCCGACCAGAGTGAAGCCGCCTCCCCCTCCTCTCTGTTTATGTGCAAAAAGGGGGAGGAGATCTGCTGAGCATGTGCCGCCGCGCTGATCTGAGGTACTGAATGGGGGGGAGCTGAACGAGGGCTACACTGAAGGGGGTGTCTGCACTGAACAGGGGGGGTGTCTGCACTGAAGGGGGGGGGGTGTCTGCACTGAACAGGGGGGTGTCTGCACTGAAGGGGGGGGTGTCTGCACTGAAGGGGGGGGTGTCTGCACTGAAGGGGGGGGTGTCTGCACTGAACAGGGGGGTGTCTGCACTGAACAGGGGGGTGTCTGCACTGAACAGGGGGGTGTCTGCACTGAAGGGGGGGGTGTCTGCACTGAACAGGGGGGGGGGTCTGCACTGAAGGGGGGGGTGTCTGCACTGAAGGGGGGGGTGTCTGCACTGAACAGGGGGGGGTGTCTGCACTGAAGGGGGGGGTGTCTGCACTGAAGGGGGGGGGTGTCTGCACTGAAGGGGGGGGGGGTGTCTGCATTGAAGGGGGGGGTGTCTGCACTGAAGGGGGGGGGTGTCTGCACTGAACGGGGGGGTGTCTGCACTGAAGGGGGGGGTGTCTGCACTAAACAGGGGGGTGTGTCTGCACTGAAGGGGGGGTGTCTGCACTGAACAGGGGGGGTGTCTGCACTGAACAGGGGGGTGTGTCTGCACTGAAGGGGGGGGTGTCTGCACTGAAGGGGGGGGGTGTGTCTGCACTGAACAGGGGGGGTGTCTGCACTGAAGGGGGGGGGTGTCTGCACTGAACAGGGGGGGTGTCTGCACTGAAGGGGGGGGGGGGTGTCTGCACTGAAGGGGGGGGGGGGTGTCTGCACTGAACAGGGGGGGGGTGTCTGCACTGAACAGGGGGGGTGTCTGCACTGAACAGGGGGGGTGTCTGCACTGAAGGGGGGGGTGTCTGCACTGAAGGGGGGGGGGTGTGTCTGCACTGAACAGGGGGGTGTCTGCACTGAAGGGGGGGGGTGTCTGCACTGAACAGGGGGGGGTGTCTGCACTGAACAGGGGGGGTGTCTGCACTGAACAGGGGGGGTGTCTGCACTGAAGGGGGGGGGTGTCTGCACTGAAGGGGGGGGGTGTCTGCACTGAACAGGGGGGGTGTGTCTGCACTGAACAGGGGGGGTGTGTCTGCACTGAACAGTGGGGGGGGGGGTCTGCACTGAAAGGGGGGGTGTCTGCACTGAAGGGGGGCTACACTGAATGGGGGGGCTACACTGAAGGAGTCCAGAGGTCCAGGGTGTTTTGTAATGTAAAGGGGTGCAGGGGGCTGTATAATGTAAAGGGGTCCAGAGGCACAGGGTGCTGTGTAATGCAAAGGGGCCCAGAGGTGCTGTGTAATGTAAAGGGGTTCAGAGGTGTAGGGTGCTGTGTAATGTAAAGGGCTGCAGGTGGCTGTGTAATGTAAAGGGGCCCAGAGGCACAGGTGGCTGTGTAATGTAAAGAGGCCCAGAGATGCAGGGGGCTGTGTAATGTAAAGGGGCCCAGTGGTGCAGGGGGCTGTGTAATGTAAAGGGGCCCAGTGGTGCAGGGGGCTGTGTAATGTAAAGGGGCCCAGAGGCGCAGGTGGCTGTGTAATGTAAAGGGGCCCAGAGGCGCAGGTGGCTGTGTAATGTAAAGGGGCCCAGAGGCGCAGGTGGCTGTGTAATGTAAAGGGGCCCAGAGGCGCAGGTGGCTGTGTAATGTAAAGGGGCCCAGAGGCGCAGGTGGCTGTGTAATGTAAAGGGGCCCAGAGATGCAGGTGGCTGTGTAATGTAAAGGGGTCCAGAGGTGCAGGGTGTTGTGTAATGTAAAGGGGTCCAGAGGTGCAGAGTGTTGTGTAATGTAAAGGGGTTCAGAGGTGCAGGGTGCTGTGTAATGTAAAGGGGCCCAGAGGCGCAGGTGGCTGTGTAATGTAAAGGGGCCCAGAGGCGCAGGTGGCTGTGTAATGTAAAGGGGCCCAGAGATGCAGGTGGCTGTGTAATGTAAAGGGGCCCAGAGATGCAGGGTGCTGTGTAATGTAAAGGGGCCAAGAGATGCAGGGTGTTGTGTAATGTAAAGGGGCCCAGTGGTGCAGGGGGCTGTGTAATGTAAAGGGGCCCAGTGGTGCAGGGGGCTGTGTAATGTAAAGGGGCCCAGAGGCGCAGGTGGCTGTGTAATGTAAAGGGGCCCAGAGGCGCAGGTGGCTGTGTAATGTAAAGGGGCCCAGAGGCGCAGGTGGCTGTGTAATGTAAAGGGGCCCAGAGGCGCAGGTGGCTGTGTAATGTAAAGGGGCCCAGAGGCGCAGGTGGCTGTGTAATGTAAAGGGGCCCAGAGATGCAGGTGGCTGTGTAATGTAAAGGGGTCCAGAGGTGCAGGGTGTTGTGTAATGTAAAGGGGTCCAGAGGTGCAGAGTGTTGTGTAATGTAAAGGGGTTCAGAGGTGCAGGGTGCTGTGTAATGTAAAGGGGCCCAGAGGCGCAGGTGGCTGTGTAATGTAAAGGGGCCCAGAGGCGCAGGTGGCTGTGTAATGTAAAGGGGCCCAGAGATGCAGGTGGCTGTGTAATGTAAAGGGGCCCAGAGATGCAGGGTGCTGTGTAATGTAAAGGGGCCAAGAGATGCAGGGTGTTGTGTAATGTAAAGGGGCCCAGTGGTGCAGGGGGCTGTGTAATGTAAAGGGGCCCAGAGGTGCAGGGTGTTGTGTAATGTAAAGGGGTTCAGAGGTGCAGGGTGTTGTGTAATGTAAAGGGCTGCAGGTGGCTGTGTAATGTAAAGGGGTCAGTGCGGGGGATCGCTGGACTCCAGGTTAGCAGGACTGGGGGGGATGGGGTCCAATGTAAGTTCACCTTACAATTTAACCATTTGCTGAACCGCCGCAGTACATATACTGCGACGGGGCTGCAGCTACAGTATTGTATTCTTGTATGATTTTGAGTGTTTTCTGGTTTTGAAAGGACACTGACTCTTTCTTTATACGGGGGGGGGGGGGCGCAGTTTGCCATCTTCGCCCTGGGCACCAGATGGCCTTGTACCAGCACTGCCTGTCACCCCTTATTTCTATTACATGATCTCCCCATAAAGAGGACCTGTCACCCCTTATTTCTATTACATGATCTCCCCATAAAGAGGACCTGTCACCCCTTATTTCTATTACAAGATCTCCCCATAAAGAAGACCTGTCACCCCTTATTTCTATTACATGATCTCCCCATAAAGAGGACCTGTCATCTCTTATTTCTATTACATGATCTCCCCATAAAGAGGACCTGTCACCCCTTATTTCTATTACATGATCTCCCCATAAAGAGGACCTGTCACCCCTTATTTCTATTACATGATCTCCCCATAAAGAGGACCTGTCACCCCTTATTTCTATTACATGATCTCCCCATAAAGAGGACCTGTCACCCCTTATTTCTATTACATGATCTCCCCATAAAGAGGTCCTGTCACCCCTTATTTCTATTACATGATCTCTCCATAAAGAGGACCTGTCACCCCTTATTTCTATTACATGATCTCCCCATAAAGAGGACCTGTCACCCCTTATTTCTATTACATGATCTCCCCATAAAGAGGACCTGTCACCCCTTATTTCTATTACATGATCTCCCCATAAAGAGGACCTTTCACCACTTATTTCTATTACATGATCTCCCCATAAAGAGGACCTGTCACCCCTTATTTCTATTACATGATCTCCCCATAAAGAGGACCTGTCACCCCTTATTTCTATTACATGAGATCTCCCCATAAAGAGGACCTGTCACCCCTTATTTCTATTACATGAGATCTCCCCATAAAGAGGACCTGTCACCCCTTATTTCTATTACATGAGATCTCCCCATAAAGAGGACCTGTCACCCCTTATTTCTATTACATGATCTCTCCATAAAGAGGACCTGTCACCCCTTATTTCTATTACAAGATCTCTCCATAAAGAGGACCTGTCACCCCTTATTTCTATTACATGATCTCCCCATAAAGAGGACCTGTCACCCCTTATTTCTATTACATGATCTCTCCATAAAGAGGACCTGTCACCCCTTATTTCTATTACATGATCTCCCCATAAAGAGGACCTGTCACCCCTTATTTCTATTACATGATCTCCCCATAAAGAGGACCTGTCACCCCTTATTTCTATTGCATGATCTACCCATAAAGAGGACCTGTCCCCCCTTATTTCTATTACATGATCTACCCATAAAGAGGACCTGTCCCCCCTTATTTCTATTACATGATCTACCCATAAAGAGGACCCGTCACCCCTTATTTCTATTACAAGGAATGTTTACATTTCTTGTAATAGGAATAAAAGGGATTGGGAAAAACCAAAAACGAAGGGACAATGTAGAAATAAAAATGTAAAGCGCCCCCACCCCTCCGTGCTCACACATACGTAAGTCGCGCACACATATGTAAATGGTGTTCACTGCTGTACTGTGCTGGATGATGCCGTGTGTTGTGCGATTCTGAATGCCATTATGACAATGGAGGAGGGTGAATCTCAGGTGAGTCCAATAAAAAAAAAAAAAAACGAGGAATCTCGGGAGACGCGGTTCTGGAAGCGGTGCCATCACTGACCTCAGGAACCGCAGAGGATTATGGGAATCTGCCTCCGGCGTCTGGGAAAATAGCAGGCTGGTGTAAGATTTCAGCCCCTCCAGGAAGACCAACTGCCCCTCGTCCCGAGCGCTGACCAGGTTCACCCCCTGCAAGGAGAAGGAGCGGGGGAGGGGAGAGAAAGATATAAATGGCGAGTTCTGTATAAACCGTCATCAGTATCGATCTAATGTATACATAAAAAAGCACCTTCCCTGGGTCCCCCCTCCCCCGCTGATCATTCTTCAATCCAATCATTGCATTTTCAGGAAATACCTCTTGTGCCCCTGTGATGTCATCACTGCGGCTCTCTGCTGGTCTTTGTGGAGTTTTGGTGGGAGGAGTCAGCAGGATCCAGTAAACCTGATCCCACCTGGAGCCCTAAATGAAAGAACACATCTCCGGTATCCCTTCAGATGTGCACATCCCTCCCTACTGGCCAATCACTGCTGCAGACTTTAGCTGTGCAATCTGCTGATCAGTTGATTGATTACATTGTAACAGAATGATTAGCAGATTGCACAGCTAAAGTCTGCAGCATCCATTAGCCGGCAGGTGGGAGCATGCACATCTAAAGGGATGACAGGAATGGGTTCTTTCATATAACACTCTGGAAAAGCAGCACAGTGACTGAGACCAGCTTTATAATTCACACCCACACATGACAGGCAATCGTGATCGATGGCAGGAAAAGACAATAGCTGTAAGTCCGCAGCAATCTGTGACCACCAGGGGGAGCATGCACATCTAAAGGGATGCCAAAAAGCCAACAGCTGTGAGAGGTGAGCCAATAACAGTACGGATGGGGAGGAGAGGGGAGGATGATGATTGAAGAGGATGTATCTAGGTGGAGCCACCTGAGAATCACTTACCAACTTCTGTGCGATGAGATTATAATGACTGAATGACTGAGCGAGAGCCACGAAACAAACCTTCCTCCGAGCTGGGGAGACAACATTACACACATCACCTCTAGTGGTCTGTGCGGTGCGGGGGGGTCACTCTGGCAGTTTGTGCAGCACGGGGGGGGGTTGCTCTAGTGGTCTGTGGGGGGGGGGTTGCTCTAGTGGTCTGTGGGGGGGGGGTTCACTCTGGCGGTCTGTGCAGCACGGGGGGGGTCGCTCTAGTGGTCTGTGCGAGGGGGGGTTGCTCTAGTGGTCTGTGGAGGGGGGGGGTCACTGGCGGTCTGTGCAGCACGGGGGGGGTCGCTCTAGTGGTCTGTGCGGGGGGGGGGTTGCTCTAGTGGTCTGTGCGGTGCGGGGGGGTCACTCTGGCAGTCTGTGCAGCACGGGGGGGGGCGCTCTAGTGGTCTGTGGGGGGGGGGGTCACTGGCGGTCTGTGCAGCACGGGGGGGGGGGGTCGCTCTAGTGGTCTGTGCGGGGGGGGGGTTGCTCTAGTGGTCTGTGCGGTGCGGGGGGATCACTCTGGCAGTCTGTGCAGCACGGGGGGGGGGCGCTCTAGTGGTCTGTGCGGGGGGGGGGGTTGCTCTAGTGGTCTGTGCGGGGGGGGGGGTTGCTCTAGTGGTCTGTGGGGGGGGGGGTCACTCTGGCGGTCTGTGCAGCACGGGGGGGGGGGGGGGGTCGCTCTAGTGGACTGTGCGGGGGATGGGGGTTGCTCTGGCGGTCTGTGCAGCGGGGGGGCGCTCTAGTGGTCTGTGCGAGAATAGGGGTCACTCTGGCGGTCTGTGTGCGGGGGGTTTGCTTTGGTGGCCTGTGTGGCGCGGGGTCGCTCTAGCGGTGCAGAGGGGGGTTGCTCAGTCGGGGGGCTCATATATACGGGTGACACACTTACATTTCAGGTAGTCGGACAGGAAGTGATGTATTAGGAAGCCGCCGTCCGTCCTCCAATCACTGATCAGTATGAATTGTCGCTAAAAGACACAAAGATGTCAGGTGGGGACATGAA
Source organism: Lithobates septentrionalis (assembly GCA_037952835.1). Classification (NCBI taxonomy): domain Eukaryota; kingdom Metazoa; phylum Chordata; class Amphibia; order Anura; family Ranidae; genus Lithobates; species Lithobates septentrionalis. The sequence continues at coordinate 37,497 of JBBDGP010004963.1, forward strand.
GGATATTGGGGGGGTCAGGTGGGGACATGAAGGATATTGGGGGGGTCAGGTGGGGACATGAAGGATATTGGGGGGTCAGGCAGGGACATGAAGGATATTGGGGGGACATGAAGGATATTGAGGGGTGAGGTGGGGACATGAAGGATATTGGGGGGTCATGAAGGATATTGAGGGGTCAGGTGGGGACATGAAGGATATTGGGGGTCAGGTGGGGACATGAAGGATATTGGGGGGTCAGGTGGGGACATGAAGGATATTGGGGGGGTCAGGTGGGGACATGAAGGATATTGGGGGGTCAGGCGGGGACATGAAGGATATTGGGGGGTCAGGCGGGGACATGAAGGATATTGGGGGGGTCAGGTGGGGACATGAAGGATATTGGGGGGGTCAGGTGGGGACATGAAGGATATTGGGGGGTCAGGCTGGGACATGAAGGATATAGGGGGGTCAGGCGGGGACATGAAGGATATTGGGGGGTCAGGTGGGGACATGAAGGATATTGAGGGGTCAGGTGGGGACATGAAGGATATTGGGGGGGGGGTCAGGCGGGTACATGAAGGATATTGAGGGGTCAGGCGGGGACATGAAGGATATTGAGGGGTCAGGCGGGGACATGAAGGATATTGAGGGGTCAGGCGGCTACATGAAGGATATTGAGGGGTCAGGCGGGGACATGAAGGATATTGGGGGGGTCAGGTGGGACATGAAGGATATTGGGGGGGTTAGGTGGGGACATGAAGGATATTAGGGGGTCAGGTGGGACATGAAGGATATTGAGGGGGTCAGGTGGGGACATGAATGATATTGGGGGTCATGAAGGTTATTGGGGGGTCAGGTGGGGACATGAAGGATATTGGGGGACATGAAGGATATTGGGGGACATGAAGGATATTGGGGGTACATGAAGGATATTGGGGGGTCAGGTGGGGTCATGAAGGATATTGGGGGTCAGGTGGGGACATGAAGGATATTGGGGGGTCAGGTGGGGACATGAAGGATATTGGGGGGTCAGGTGGGGACATGAAGGATATTGGGGGGTCAGGTGGGGACATGAAGGATATTGGAGGGTCAGGTGGGGACATGAAGTATATTGGGGGGGCAGGTGGGCACATGAAGGATATTGGGGGGGGCAGGTGGGGACATGAAGGATATTGGGGGGGGCAGGTGGGGACATGAAGGTTATTGGGGGGACATGAAGGATATTGGGGGGTCAGGTGGGGACATGAAGGATATTGGGGGGGTCAGGTGGGGACATGAAGGATATTGGGGGGTCAGGTGGGGACATGAAGGATATTGGGGGGTCAGGCAGGGACATGAAGGATATTGGGGGGTCAGGCAGGGACATGAAGGATATAGGGGGGTCAGGCAGGGACATGAAGGATATAGGGGGGTCAGGCGGGGACATGAAGGATATTGAGGGGTCAGGCGGGGACATGAAGGATATTGGGGGGGTCAGGTGGGGACATGAAGGATATTGGGGGGGCAGGTGGGGACATGAAAGATATTGGGGGGGCAGGTGGGGACATGAAGGTTATTGGGGGGACATGAAGGATATTGAGGGGGTCAGGTGGGGACATGAAGGATATTGGGTGGTCAGGTGGGGACATGAAGGATATTGGGGGGTCAGGTGGGGACATGAAGGATATTGGGGGGTCAGGTGGGGACATAAAGGATATTGGGGGGTCAGGTGGGGACATGAAGGATATTGGGGGGTCAGGTGGGAACATGAAGGATATTATGGGGTCATGAAGGATATTGGGGCGTCAGGCGGGGACATGAAGAATATTGGGGGACATGACGGATATTGAGGGGACATGAAGGATATTGGGGGTCATGAAGGCTATTGGGGGGTCAGGTGGGGACATGAAGGATATTGGGGGACATGAAGGATATTGGGGGACATGAAGGATATTGGGGGACATGAAGGATATTGGGGGGACATGAAGGATATTGCGGGGTCAGGTGGAGTCATGAAGGATATTGGGGGTCAGGTGGGGACATGAAGGATATTGGGGGGTCAAGTGGGGACATAAAGGATATTGGGGGGTCAGGTGGGGACATGAAGGATATTGGGGGGTCAGGTGGGGACATGAAGGACATTGGGGGGTCAGGTGGGGACATGAAGGACATTGGGGGGGTCAGGTGGGGACATGAAGGATATTGGGGGGGCAGGTGGGGACATGAAGGTTATTGGGGGGACATGAAGGATATTGGGGGGGTCAGGTGGGGATATGAAGGATATTGGGGGTCATGAAGGATATTGGGGGGTCAGGTGGGCACATGAAGGATATTGGGGGGGTCAGGTGGGGACGTGAAGGATATTGGGGGGTCAGGTGGGGACATGAAGGATATTGGGGGGTCAGGTGGGGACATGAAGGATATTGGGGGGGTCAGGTGGGGACATGAAGGATATTGGGGGGTCAGGTGGGGACATGAAGGATATTGGGTGGGTCAGGTGGGGACATGAAGGATATTGGGGGGGTCAGGTGGGGACATGAAGGATATTGGGGGGTCAGGTGGGGACATGAAGGATATTGGGGGGTCAGGTGGGGACATGAAGGATATTGGGGGGGTCAGGTGGGGACATGAAGGATATTGGGGGGGTCAGGTGGGGACATGAAGGATATTGGGGGGTCAGGTGGGGACATGAAGGATATTGGGGGGTCAGGTGGGGTCATGAAGGATATTGGGGGGGGGTCATGTGGGGTCATGAAGGATATTGGGGGGACATGAAGGATATTGGGGGTTAGGTGGGGACATGAAGGATATTGGGGGACATGAAGGATATTGGGGGACATGAAGGTTATTGGGGGGTCAGGTGGGGACATGAAGGATATTGGGGGACATGAAGGATATTGGGGGTACATGAAGGATATTGGGGGGTCAGGTGGGGTCATGAAGGATATTGGGGGTCAGGTGGGGACATGAAGGATATTGGGGGGTCAAGTGGGGACATGAAGGATATTGGGGGGTCAGGTGGGGACATGAAGGACATTGGGGGAACATAAAGGATATTGGGGGGGTCAGGTGGGGACATGAAGGATATTGGGGGGGTCAGGCGGGGACATGAAGGATATTGGGGGGGTCAGGTGGGGACATGAAGGATATTGGGGGGTCAGGTGGGGACATGAAGGATATTGGGGGGTCAGGCGGGGACATGAAGGATATTGGGGGGACATGAAGGATATTGAGGGGTGAGGTGGGGACATGAAGGATATTGGGGGGTCATGAAGGATATTGAGGGGTCAGGTGGGGACATGAAGGATATTGGGGGTCAGGTGGGGACATGAAGGATATTGGGGGGTCAGGTGGGGACATGAAGGATATTGGGGGGGTCAGGTGGGGACATGAAGGATATTGGGGGGTCAGGCGGGGACATGAAGGATATTGGGGGGTCAGGCGGGGACATGAAGGATATTGGGGGGGTCAGGTGGGGACATGAAGGATATTGGGGGGTCAGGCGGGGACATGAAGGATATTGGGGGGGTCAGGTGGGGACATGAAGGATATTGGGGGGGGTCAGGTGGGGGCATGAAGGATATTGGGGGGTCAGGCTGGGACATGAAGGATATTGGGGGGTCAGGCTGGGACATGAAGGATATTGGGGGGTCAGGCGGGGACATGAAGGATATTGGGGGGTCAGGCGGGGACATGAAGGATATTGGGGGGGTCAGGTGGGGACATGAAGGATATTGGGGGGGTCAGGTGGGGACATGGATATTGGGGGGTCAGGTGGGGACATGAAGGATATTGGGGGGGCAGGTGGGCACATGAAGGATATTGGGGGGGGGGCAGGTGGGGACATGAAGGATATTGGGGGGGCAGGTGGGGACATGAAGGTTATTGGGGGGACATGAAGGATATTGGGGGGTCAGGTGGGGACATGAAGGATATTGGGGGGGTCAGGTGGGGACATGAAGGATATTGGGGGGTCAGGTGGGGACATGAAGGATATTGGGGGGTCAGGCAGGGGCATGAAGGATATTGGGGGGTCAGGCAGGGACATGAAGGATATAGGGGGGTCAGGCAGGGACATGAAGGATATAGGGCGGTCAGGCGGGGACATGAAGGATATTGAGGGGTCAGGCAGGGACATGAAGGATATTGGGGGGGTCAGGTGGGGACATGAAGGATATTGGGGGGGCAGGTGGGGACATGAAGGTTATTGGGGGGACATGAAGGATATTGAGGGGGTCAGGTGGGGACATGAAGGATATTGGGTGGTCAGGTGGGGACATGAAGGATATTGGGGGGTCAGGTGGGGACATGAAGGATATTGGGGGGTCAGGTGGGGACATGAAGGATATTATGGGGTCATGAAGGATATTGGGGCGTCAGGCGGGGACATGAAGAATATTGGGGGACATGACGGATATTGGGGGGACATGAAGGATATTGGGGGTCATGAAGGCTATTGGGGGGTCAGGTGGGGACATGAAGGATATTGGGGGACATGAAGGATATTGGGGGACATGAAGGATATTGGGGGGACATGAAGGATATTGGGGGGTCAGGTGGAGTCATGAAGGATATTGGGGGTCAGGTGGGGACATGAAGGATATTGGGGGGTCAAGTGGGGACATAAAGGATATTGGGGGGTCAGGTGGGGACATGAAGGATATTGGGGGGTCAGGTGGGGACATGAAGGACATTGGGGGGTCAGGTGGGGACATGAAGGACATTGGGGGGGTCAGGTGGGGACATGAAGGATATTGGGGGGGCAGGTGGGGACATGAAGGTTATTGGGGGGACATGAAGGATATTGGGGGGGTCAGGTGGGGATATGAAGGATATTGGGGGTCAGGTGGGGACATGAAGGATATTGGGGGTCATGAAGGATATTGGGGGGTCAGGTGGGCACATGAAGGATATTGGGGGGGTCAGGTGGGGACGTGAAGGATATTGGGGGGTCAGGTGGGGACATGAAGGATATTGGGGGGTCAGGTGGGGACATGAAGGATATTGGGGGGGGGGTCAGGTGGGGACATGAAGGATATTGGGGGGTCAGGTGGGGACATGAAGGATATTGGGGGGGTCAGGTGGGGACATGAAGGATATTGGGGGGGTCAGGTGGGGACATGAAGGATATTGGGGGGTCAGGTGGGGACATGAAGGATATTGGGGGGTCAGGTGGGGACATGAAGGATATTGGGGGGGTCAGGTGGGGACATGAAGGATATTGGGGGGGTCAGGTGGGGACATGAAGGATATTGGGGGGTCAGGTGGGGACATGAAGGATATTGGAGGGTCAGGTGGGGTCATGAAGGATATTGGGGGGGGGGGGTCATGTGGAGTCATGAAGGATATTGGGGGGACATGAAGGATATTGGGGGTTAGGTGGGGACATGAAGGATATTGGGGGACATGAAGGATATTGGGGGACATGAAGGTTATTGGGGGGTCAGGTGGGGACATGAAGGATATTGGGGGACATGAAGGATATTGGGGGTACATGAAGGATATTGGGGGGTCAGGTGGGGTCATGAAGGATATTGGGGGTCAGGTGGGGACATGAAGGATATTGGGGGGTCAAGTGGGGACATGAAGGATATTGGGGGGTCAGGTGGGGACATGAAGGACATTGGGGGAACATAAAGGATATTGGGGTGGTCAGGTGGGGACATGAAGGATATTGGGGGGTCAGGCGGGGACATGAAGGATATTGGGGGGGGTCAGGTGGGGACATGAAGGATATTGGGGGGTCAGGTGGGGACATGAAGGATATTGGGGGGTCAGGCGGGGACATGAAGGATATTGGGGGGACATGAAGGATATTGAGGGGTGAGGTGGGGACATGAAGGATATTGGGGGGTCATGAAGGATATTGAGTGGTCAGGTGGGGACATGAAGGATATTGGGGGTCAGGTGGGGACATGAAGGATATTGGGGGGGTCAGGTGGGGACATGAAGGATATTGGGGGGTCAGGCGGGGACATGAAGGATATTGGGGGGTCAGGCGGGGACATGAAGGATATTGGGGGGTCAGGCGGGGACATGAAGGATATTGGGGGGGTCAGGTGGGGACATGAAGGATATTGGGGGGGTCAGGTGGGGACATGAAGGATATTGGGGGGTCAGGCTGGGACATGAAGGATATTGGGGGGTCAGGCGGGGACATGAAGGATATTGGGGGGTCAGGTGGGGACATGAAGGATATTGAGGGGTCAGGTGGGGACATGAAGGATATTGGGGGGGGGTCAGGCGGGTGCATGAAGGATATTGAGGGGTCAGGCGGGGACATGAAGGATATTGAGGGGTCAGGCGGGGACATGAAGGATATTGAGGGGTCAGGCGGCTACATGAAGGATATTGAGGGTTCAGGCGGGGACATGAAGGATATTGGGGGGGTCAGGTGGGACATGAAGGATATTGGGGGGGTTAGGTGGGGACATGAAGGATATTAGGGGGTCAGGTGGGGACATGAAGGATATTGGGGGTCATGAAGGTTATTGGGGGGTCAGGTGGGGACATGAAGGATATTGGGGGACATGAAGGATATTGGGGGTACATGAAGGATATTGGGGGGTCAGGTGGGGTCATGAAGGATATTGGGGGTCAGGTGGGGACATGAAGGATATTGGGGGGTCAGGTGGGGACATGAAGGATATTGGGGGGTCAGGTGGGGACATGAAGGATATTGAGGGGTCAAGTGGGGACATGAAGGATATTGGGGGGTCAGGTGGGGACATGAAGGACATTGGGGGAACATAAAGGATATTGGGGGGGTCAGGTGGGGACATGAAGGATATTGGGGGGTCAGGCGGGGACATGAAGGATATTGGGGGGGGTCAGGTGGGGACATGAAGGATATTGGGGGGTCAGGTGGGGACATGAAGGATATTGGGGGGTCAGGCGGGGACATGAAGGATATTGGGGGGACATGAAGGATATTGAGGGGTGAGGTGGGGACATGAAGGATATTGGGGGGTCATGAAGGATATTGAGGGGTCAGGTGGGGACATGAAGGATATTGGGGGTCAGGTGGGGACATGAAGGATATTGGGGGGTCAGGTGGAGACATGAAGGATATTGGGGGGTCAGGCGGGGACATGAAGGATATTGGGGGGTCAGGCGGGGACATGAAGGATATTGGGGGGTCAGGCGGGGACATGAAGGATATTGGGGGGTCAGGTGGGGACATGAAGGATATTGGGGGGGTCAGGTGGGGACATGAAGGATATTGGGGGGTCAGGCTGGGACATGAAGGATATTGGGGGGTCAGGCTGGGACATGAAGGATATTGGGGGGTCAGGCGGGGAAATGAAGGATATTGGGGGGTCAGGCGGGGACATGAAGGATATTGGGGGGGTCAGGTGGGGACATGAAGGATATTGGGGGGGTCAGGTGGGGACATGAAGGATATTGGGGGGTCAGGTGGGGACATGAAGGATATTGGAGGGGCAGGTGGGCACATAAAGGATATTGGGGGGGGGGCAGGTGGGGACATGAAGGATATTGGGGGGGCAGGTGGGGACATGAAGGTTATTGGGGGGACATGAAGGATATTGAGGGGTCAGGTGGGGACATGAAGGATATTGGGGGGGTCAGGTGGGGACATGAAGGATATTGGGGGGTCAGGTGGGGACATGAAGGATATTGGGGGGTCAGGCAGGGACATGAAGGATATTGGGGGGTCAGACAGGGACATGAAGGATATAGGGGGGTCAGGCAGGGACATGAAGGATATAGGGGGGTCAGGCGGGGACATGAAGGATATTGAGGGGTCAGGCAGGGACATGAAGGATATTGGGGGGGTCAGGTGGGGACATGAAGGATATTGGGGGGCAGGTGGGGACATGAAAGATATTGGGGGGGCAGGTGGGGACATGAAGGTTATTGGGGGGACATGAAGGATATTGAGGGGGTCAGGTGGGGACATGAAGGATATTGGGGGGTCAGGTGGGGACATGGATATTGGGGGGTCAGGTGGGGACATGAAGGATATTGGGGGGTCAGGTGGGGACATAAAGGATATTGGGGGGTCAGGTGGGGACATGAAGGATATTGGGGGGTCAGGTGGGAACATGAAGGATATTATGGGGTCATGAAGGATATTGGGGCGTCAGGCGGGGACATGAAGAATATTGGGGGACATGACGGATATTGGGGGGACATGAAGGATATTGGGGGTCATGAAGGCTATTGGGGGGTCAGGTGGGGACATGAAGGATATTGGGGGACATGAAGGATATTGGGGGACATGAAGGATATTGGGGGGACATGAAGGATATTGGGGGGTCAGGTGGAGTCATGAAGGATATTGGGGGTCAGGTGGGGACATGAAGGATATTGGGGGGTCAAGTGGGGACATAAAGGATATTGGGGGGTCAGGTGGGGACATGAAGGATATTGGGGGGTCAGGTGGGGACATGAAGGACATTGGGGGGTCAGGTGGGGACATGAAGGACATTGGGGGGGTCAGGTGGGGACATGAAGGATATTGGGGGGGCAGGTGGGGACATGAAGGTTATTGGGGGGACATGAAGGATATTGGGGGGGTCAGGTGGGGATATGAAGGATATTGGGGGTCAGGTGGGGACATGAAGGATATTGGGGGTCATGAAGGATATTGGGGGGTCAGGTGGGCACATGAAGGATATTGGGGGGGTCAGGTGGGGACGTGAAGGATATTGGGGGGTCAGGTGGGGACATGAAGGATATTGGGGGGTCAGGTGGGGACATGAAGGATATTGGGGGGGTCAGGTGGGGACATGAAGGATATTGGGGGGTCAGGTGGGGACATGAAGGATATTGGGGGGGTCAGGTGGGGACATGAAGGATATTGGGGGGGTCAGGTGGGGACATGAAGGATATTGGGGGGTCAGGTGGGGACATGAAGGATATTGGGGGGTCAGGTGGGGACATGAAGGATATTGGGGGGGTCAGGTGGGGACATGAAGGATATTGGGGGGTCAGGTGGGGACATGAAGGATATTGGGGGGTCAGGTGGGGACATGAAGGATATTGGGGGGTCAGGTGGGGTCATGAAGGATATTGGGGGGGGGTCATGTGGGGTCATGAAGGATATTGGGGGGACATGAAGGATATTGGGGGTTAGGTGGGGACATGAAGGATATTGGGGGACATGAAGGATATTGGGGGACATGAAGGTTATTGGGGGGTCAGGTGGGGACATGAAGGATATTGGGGGACATGAAGGATATTGGGGGTACATGAAGAATATTGGGGGGTCAGGTGGGGTCATGAAGGATATTGGGGGTCAGGTGGGGACATGAAGGATATTGGGGGGTCAAGTGGGGACATGAAGGATATTGGGGGGTCAGGTGGGGACATGAAGGACATTGGGGGAACATAAAGGATATTGGGGGGGTCAGGTGGGGACATGAAGGATATTGGGGGGTCAGGCGGGGACATGAAGGATATTGGGGGGGGTCAGGTGGGGACATGAAGGATATTGGGGGGGGTCAGGTGGGGACATGAAGGATATTGGGGGGACATAAAGGATATTGAGGGGTGAGGTGGGGACATGAAGGATATTGGGGGGTCATGAAGGATATTGAGGGGTCAGGTGGGGACATGAAGGATATTGGGGGTCAGGTGGGGACATGAAGGATATTGGGGGGGTCAGGTGGGGACATGAAGGATATTGGGGGGTCAGGCGGGGACATGAAGGATATTGGGGGGTCAGGCGGGGACATGAAGGATATTGGGGGGTCAGGCGGGGACATGAAGGATATTGGGGGGGTCAGGTGGGGACATGAAGGATATTGGGGGGGTCAGGTGGGGACATGAAGGATATTGGGGGGTCAGGCTGGGACATGAAGGATATTGGGGGGTCAGGCGGGGACATGAAGGATATTGGGGGGTCAGGTGGGGACATGAAGGATATTGAGGGGTCAGGTGGGGACATGAAGGATATTGGGGGGGGGTCAGGCGGGTACATGAAGGATATTGAGGGGTCAGGCGGGGACATGAAGGATATTGAGGGGTCAGGCGGGGACATGAAGGATATTGAGGGGTCAGGCGGCTACATGAAGGATATTGAGGGTTCAGGCGGGGACATGAAGGATATTGGGGGGGTCAGGTGGGACATGAAGGATATTGGGGGGGTTAGGTGGGGACATGAAGGATATTAGGGGGTCAGGTGGGGACATGAAGGATATTGGGGGTCATGAAGGTTATTGGGGGGTCAGGTGGGGACATGAAGGATATTGGGGGACATGAAGGATATTGGGGGACATGAAGGATATTGGGGGTACATGAAGGATATTGGGGGGTCAGGTGGGGTCATGAAGGATATTGGGGGTCAGGTGGGGACATGAAGGATATTGGGGGGTCAGGTGGGGACATGAAGGATATTGGGGGGTCAGGTGGGGACATAAAGGATATTGGGGGGTCAGGTGGGGACATGAAGGATATTGGAGGGTCAGGTGGGGACATGAAGGATATTGGGGGGGCAGGTGGGGACATGAAGGATATTGGGGGGGGCAGGTGGGGACATGAAGGATATTGGGGGGGCAGGTGGGGACATGAAGGTTATTGGGGGGACGTGAAGGATATTGGGGGGTCAGGTGGGGACATGAAGGATATTGGGGGGGTCAGGTGGGGACATGAAGGATATTGGGGGGTCAGGTGGGGACATGAAGGATATTGGGGGGTCAGGCAGGGACATGAAGGATATTGGGGGGTCAGGCAGGGACATGAAGGATATAGGGGGGTCAGGCAGGGACATGAAGGATATAGGGGGGTCAGGCGGGGACATGAAGGATATTGAGGGGTCAGGCGGGGACATGAAGGATATTGGGGGGACATGAAGGATATTGGGGGGGCAGGTGGGGACATGAAAGATATTGGGGGGGCAGGTGGGGACATGAAGGTTATTGGGGGGACATGAAGGATATTGAGGCGGTCAGGTGGGGACATGAAGGATATTGGGTGGTCAGGTGGGGACATGAAGGATATTGGGGGGTCAGGTGGGGACATGAAGGATATTGGGGGGTCAGGTGGGGACATGAAGGATATTGGGGGGTCAGGTGGGGACATAAAGGATATTGGGGGGTCAGGTGGGGACATGAAGGATATTGGGGGGTCAGGTGGGAACATGAAGGATATTATGGGGTCATGAAGGATATTGGGGCGTCAGGCGGGGACATGAAGAATATTGGGGGACATGACGGATATTGGGGGGACATGAAGGATATTGGGGGTCATGAAGGCTATTGGGGGGTCAGGTGGGGACATGAAGGATATTGGGGGACATGAAGGATATTGGGGGACATGAAGGATATTGGGGGGACATGAAGGATATTGGGGGGTCAGGTGGAGTCATGAAGGATATTGGGGGTCAGGTGGGGACATGAAGGATATTGGGGGGTCAAGTGGGGACATAAAGGATATTGGGGGGTCAGGTGGGGACATGAAGGATATTGGGGGGTCAGGTGGGGACATGAAGGACATTGGGGGGTCAGGTGGGGACATGAAGGACATTGGGGGGGTCAGGTGGGGACATGAAGGATATTGGGGGGGCAGGTGGGGACATGAAGGTTATTGGGGGGACATGAAGGATATTGGGGGGGGTCAGGTGGGGATATGAAGGATATTGGGGGTCAGGTGGGGACATGAAGGATATTGGGGGGTCAGGTGGGCACATGAAGGATATTGGGGGGGTCAGGTGGGGACGTGAAGGATATTGGGGGGCCAGGTGGGGACATGAAGGATATTGGGGGGTCAGGTGGGGACATGAAGGATATTGGGGGGGTCAGGTGGGGACATGAAGGATATTGGGGGGGGTCAGGTGGGGACATGAAGGATATTGGGGGGTCAGGTGGGGACATGAAGGATATTGGGGGGTCAGGTGGGGACATGAAGGATATTGGGGGGTCAGGTGGGGACATGAAGGATATTGGGGGGGTCAGGTGGGGACACGAAGGATATTGGGGGGTCAGGTGGGGACATGAAGGATATTGGGGGGTCAGGTGGGGTCATGAAGGATATTGGGGGGGGGTCATGTGGGGTCATGAAGGATATTGGGGGGACATGAAGGATATTGGGGGTTAGGTGGGGACATAAAGGATATTGGGGGACATGAAGGATATTGGGGGACATGAAGGTTATTGGGGGGTCAGGTGGGGACATGAAGGATATTGGGGGACATGAAGGATATTGGGGGTACATGAAGGATATTGGGGGGTCAGGTGGGGTCATGAAGGATATTGGGGGTCAGGTGGGGACATGAAGGATATTGGGGGGTCAGGTGGGGACATGAAGGATATTGGGGGGGCAGGTGGGGACATGAAGGTTATTGGGGGGACATGAAGGATATTGGGGGGTCAGGTGGGGACATGAAGGATATTGGGGGTCAGGTGGGGACATGAAGGATATTGGGGGGTCATGAAGGATATTGGGGGTCATGAAGGATATTGGGGGGTCAGGTGGGCACATGAAGGATATTGGGGGGTCAGGTGGGGACATGAAGGATATTGGGGGTCAGCTGGGGACATGAAGGATATTGGGGGGTCAAGTGGGGACATGAAGGATATTGGGGGGTCAGGTGGGGACATGAAGGATATTGGGGGGGTCAGGTGGGGACATGAAGGATATTGGGGGGTCAGGTGGGGACATGAAGGATATTGGGGGGGTCAGGTGGGGACATGAAGGATATTGGGGGGTCAGGTGGGGACATGAAGGATATTGGGGGGTCAGGTGGGGTCATGAAGGATATTGGGGGGGGGGTCATGAAGGATATTGGGGGGACATGAAGGATATTGGGGGGGTCAGGTGGGGACATGAAGGATATTGGGGGGGTCAGGTGGGGTCATGAAGGATATTGGGGGGTCAGGTGGGGACATGAAGGATATTGGGGGGTCAGGTGGGGTCATGAAGAATATTGGGGGACATGAAGGATATTGGGGGGGGGGGTCAGGTGGGGACATGAAGGATATTGGGGGGTCAGGTGGGGACATGAAGGATATTGGGGGGTCAGGTGGGGACATGAAGGATATTGGGGGGTCAGGTGGGGACATGAAGGATATTGGGGGGGTCAGGGGGGACATGAAGGATATTGGGGGGTCAGGTGGGGACATGAAGGATATTGGGGGGTCAGGTGGGGACATGAAGGATATTGGGGGGTCAGGGGGGGACATGAAGGATATTGGGGGGTCAGGTGGGGACATGAAGGATATTGGGGGGTCAGGTGGGGACATGAAGGATATTGGGGGGTCAGGTGGGGTCATGAAGGATATTGGGGGTTAGGTGGGGACATGAAAGATATTGGGGGGGTCATGTGACTGTGTGTGTCCCCGCTGGGGAGGCTTCCCCTCACTTCCTGCTCTGGTGACTCCGCTGTATGCAGTCTGTCTCGGGATCTCAGCAGGGAATGGGGGGGAGGGGGGACATCTGGGAGGCGGGGCTCTCCTCTCACCCGCTCCGGGCTCAGCGCGCTCTGCAGCTCCGGGAACATCTCGGCCGGTCACGTGCTCCTCACTTCCGGCAACAGAGCAGCCGGGGGGGCGGGACTTCCGGTTCCGCCATCTTGTGATTGGCGATGCAATGTGACCGCCAGGGGGAGACAGAGACCGAGACAAGGATTAGAGCACCATGACAACCAGATAGGATTGCCCAGCCAGGCAGGCAGCATTTCCTGTCCTGGTTAGGAAAGGGTTCGGTGACAGAACTGTACTGAGAAGGGGACACCTCTGCAATCCCCAGCGCCTGGCTGTCATCCTCTGGCTTCTCTGAGGAATGAATGTGATGATCTGCGGTCTGGACTTCCCTGGCAGAGGAATAATGAAAACAGAGGATAGACATGACAGCCAGGCAATCAGCATTTCCAGTCTTTGTCTGCCTGATTATGGGTGGAGTCTGTCTGTGCAGAGGCGGAGTCACATTTATTGGTTGATCTGATATATAATGATGAGTGTGAGCTCTGCGGTTCAGTAATGCCTCGTGGGGGGCGGGGCTGTCCTGTGATAGAACAGTGATATGTACAGCTGAAATATAAGACAGCATTTCCCTTGGGTCAGGTGATGTCAGAGCCCCTTCATTGGACACCGGGGGTCAGGTGATGTCAGAGCCCCTTCATTGGACATCGGGGGTCAGGTGATGTCAGAGCCCCTTCATTGGACACCGGGGGTCAGGTGAGGTCAGAGCTCCTTCATTGGACACCGGGGGTCAGGTGATGTCAGAGCCCCTTCATTGGACACCGGGGGTCAGGTGAGGTCAGAGCTCCTTCATTGGACACCAGGGGTCAGGTGATGTCAGAGATCCTTCATTGGACACCGGGGGTCAGGTGATGTCAGAGCTCCTTAATTGGACACCGGGGGTCAGGTGAGGTCAGAGCTCCTTCATTGGACACCGGGGGTCAGGTGAGGTCAGAGCCCCTTCATTGGACACCGTGGGGGGGGGGTCAGGTGATGTCAGAGCTCCTTCATTAGACACCGGGGGTCAGGTGATGTCAGAGCTCCTTCATTGGACCCCGGGGGTCAGGTGATGTCAGAGCTCCTTCATTGGACACTGGGGTGGTCAGGTGATGTCAGAGCCCCTTCATTGGACACCGGGGGTCAGGTGATGTCAGAGATCCTTCATTGGACACCGGGGGTCAGGTGATGTCAGAGCCCCTTCATTAGACACCGGGTGTCAGGTGATGTCAGAGCTCCTTCATTGGACACCGGGGGTCAGGTGAGGTCAGGGCTCCTTCATTGGACATGGGGGGGTCAGGTGATGTCAGAGCTCCTTCATTGGACACCGGGGGTCAGGTGAGGTCAGAGCTCCTTCATTAGACACCGAGAGTTAGGTGAGGTCAGAGCTCCTTCATTGGACACCGGGGGTCAGGTGAGGTCAGAGCTCCTTCCTTGGACACCGGGGGTCAGGTGAGGTCAGAGCTCCTTCATTGGACACCGGGGGTCAAGTGAGGTCAGAGCTCCTTCCTTGGACACCGGGGGTCAGGTGAGGTCAGAGCTCCTTCATTAGACACCGGGGGTCAGGTGATGTCAGAGCTCCTTTATTGGACATCGGGGGTCAGGTCATGTCAGAGCTCCTTCATTGGACACCGGGGGTCAGGTGATGTCAGAGCCCCTTCATTGGACACCGGGGGTCAGGTGATGTCAGAGCCCCTTCATTGGACATCGGGGGTCAGGTGATGTCAGAGCCCCTTCATTGGACACCGGGGGTCAGGTGAGGTCAGAGCTCCTTCATTGGACACCGGGGGTCAGGTGATGTCAGAGCCCCTTCATTGGACACCGGGGGTCAGGTGAGGTCAGAGCTCCTTCATTGGACACCGGGGGTCAGGTGATGTCAGAGATCCTTCATTGGACACCGGGGGTCAGGTGATGTCAGAGATCCTTCATTGGACACCGGGGGTCAGGTGATGTCAGAGCTCCTTCATTGGACACCGGGGGTCTGGTGATGTCAGAGCTCCTTCATTGGACACCGGGGGTCAGGTGATGTCAGAGCCCCTTCATTGGACACCGGGGGTCAGGTGATGTCAGAGCTCCTTCATTGGACACCGGAGGTCAGGTGATGTCAGAGCTCCTTCATTGGACACCAGGGGTCAGGTGATGTCAGAGCCCCTTCATTGGACACCGGGGGTCAGGTGAGGTCAGAGCTCCTTCATTGGACACCGGGGGTCAGGTGATGTCAGAGCTCCTTCATTGGACACCGGGGGTCAGGTGATGTCAGAGCCCCTTCATTGGACACCGGGGGTCAGGTGATGTCAGAGCTCCTTCATTGGACACCGGGGGTCAGGTCATGTCAGAGCCCCTTCATTGGACACCGGGGGTCAGGTGATGTCAGAGCTCCTTCATTGGACACCGGAGGTCAGGTGATGTCAGAGCTCCTTCATTGGACATCGGGGGTCAGGTGATGTCAGAGCTCCTTCATTGGACACCGGGGGTCAGGTGATGTCAGAGATCCTTCATTGGACAACGGGGGTCAGGTGATGTCAGAGCCCCTTCATTGGACACCGGGGGTCAGGTGATGTCAGAGCTCCTTCATTAGACACCGGGGGTCAGGTGAGGTCAGAGCCCCTTCATTGGACACCGGGGGTCAGGTGAGGTCAGAGCTCCTTCATTGGACACCGGGGGTCAGGTGATGTCAGAGCTCCTTCATTGGACACCGGGGGTCAGGTGAGGTCAGAGCTCCTTCATTGGACACCGGGGGTCAGGTGATGTTAGAGATCCTTCATTGGACACCGGGGGGTCAGGTGATGTCAGAGCTTCTTCATTGGACACCGGGGGTCAGGTGAGGTCAGAGCCCCTTCATTGGACACCGGGGGTCAGGTGATGTCAGAGCTCCTTCATTGGACACCGGGGGTCAGGTGAGGTCAGAGCCCCTTCATTGGACACCGGGGGGGGTCAGGTGATGTCAGAGCTCCTTCATTGGACACCGGGGGTCAGTTTAGGTCAGAGCCCCTTCATTGGACACCGGGGGTCAGGTGATGTCAGAGCTCCTTCATTGGACACCGGGGGTCAGGTGAGGTCAGAGCTCCTTCATTGGACACCGGGGGTCAGGTGAGGTCAGAGCTCCTTCATTGGACACCGGGGGTCAGGTGAGGTCAGAGCCCCTTCATTGGACACCGGGGGTCAGGTGAGGTCAGAGCCCCTTCATTGGACACCGGGGGTCAGGTGATGTCAGAGCTCCTTCATTGGACACCGGGGGTCAGGTGAGGTCAGAGCCCCTTCATTGGACACCGGGGGGGGGTCAGGTGATGTCAGAGCTCCTTCATTGGACACCGGGGGTCAGGTGAGGTCAGAGCTCCTTCATTAGACACCGGGGGTCAGGTGAGGTCAGAGCTCCTTCATTGGACATGGGGGGGTCAGGTGATGTCAGAGCTCCTTCATTGGTCACCGGGGGTCAGGTGAGGTCAGAGCTCCTTCATTGGACATGGGGGGGTCAGGTGATGTCAGAGCTCCTTCATTGGACACCGGGGTTCAGGTGATGTCAGAGCCCCTTCATTGGACACCGGGGGTCAGGTGATGTCAGAGATCCTTCATTGGACACCGGGGGTCAGGTGATGTCAGAGCTCCTTGATTGGACATCGGGGGGTCAGGTGAGGTCAGAGCTCCTTCATTGGACACCAGGGGTCAGGTGATGTCAGAACTCCTTGATTGGACATCGGGGGGGTCAGGTGGGGCCAGGGCTCCTTCATTGGACACCGGAGGTCAGGTGATGTCAGAGCTCCTTCATTGGACATCGGGGGTCAGGTGATGTCAGAGCTCCTTCATTGGACACCGGGGGTCAGGTGATGTCAGAGATCCTTCATTGGACACCGGGGGTCAGGTGATGTCAGAGCCCCTTCATTGGACACCGGGGGTCAGGTGAGGTCAGGGCTCCTTCATTGGACATGGGGGGGTCAGGTGATGTCAGAGCTCCTTCATTGGACACCGGGGGTCAGGTGATGTCAGAGATCCTTCATTGGACACCGGGGGTCAGGTGATGTCAGAGCCCCTTCATTGGACAGCGGGGGTCAGGTGAGGTCAGGGCTCCTTCATTGGACATGGGGGGGTCAGGTGATGTCAGAGCTCCTTCATTGGACACCGGGGGTCAGGTGAGGTCAGAGCTCCTTCATTGGACACCGGGGTTCAGGTGAGGTCAGAGCTCCTTCATTGGACACCGGGGGTCAGGTGAGGTCAGAGCTCCTTCATTGGACACCGGGGGTCAGGTGAGGTCAGAGCTCCTTCATTGCACACCGGGGTCAGGTGAGGTCAGGGCTCCTTCATTGGACATGGGGGGGTCAGGTGATGTCAGAGCCCCTTCATTGGACAACGGGGGTCAGGTGATGTCAGAGCCCCTTCATTGGACACCAGGGGTCAGGTGATGTCAGAGATCCTTCATTGGACACCGGGGGTCAGGTGATGTCAGAGCTCCTTAATTGGACACCGGGGGTCAGGTGAGGTCAGAGCTCCTTCATTGGACACCGGGGGTCAGGTGAGGTCAGAGCCCCTTCATTGGACACCGTGGGGGGGGGGTCAGGTGATGTCAGAGCTCCTTCATTAGACACCGGGGGTCAGGTGATGTCAGAGCTCCTTCATTGGACCCCGGGGGTCAGGTGATGTCAGAGCTCCTTCATTGGACACTGGGGTGGTCAGGTGATGTCAGAGCCCCTTCATTGGACACCGGGGGTCAGGTGATGTCAGAGATCCTTCATTGGACACCGGGGGTCAGGTGATGTCAGAGCCCCTTCATTAGACACCGGGTGTCAGGTGATGTCAGAGCTCCTTCATTGGACACCGGGGGTCAGGTGAGGTCAGGGCTCCTTCATTGGACATGGGGGGGTCAGGTGATGTCAGAGCTCCTTCATTGGACACCGGGGGTCAGGTGAGGTCAGAGCTCCTTCATTAGACACCGAGAGTTAGGTGAGGTCAGAGCTCCTTCATTGGACACCGGGGGTCAGGTGAGGTCAGAGCTCCTTCCTTGGACACCGGGGGTCAGGTGAGGTCAGAGCTCCTTCATTGGACACCGGGGGTCAAGTGAGGTCAGAGCTCCTTCCTTGGACACCGGGGGTCAGGTGAGGTCAGAGCTCCTTCATTAGACACCGGGGGTCAGGTGATGTCAGAGCTCCTTTATTGGACATCGGGGGTCAGGTCATGTCAGAGCTCCTTCATTGGACACCGGGGGTCAGGTGATGTCAGAGCTCCTTCATTGGACACCGGGGGTCAGGTGATGTCAGAGCTCCTTCATTGGACACCGGGGGGATCAGATGATGTCAAAGCTCCTTCATTGGACACCGGGGGTCAGGTGATGTCAGAACTCCTTCATTGGACATGGGGGGGTCAGTTGATGTCAAAGCTCCTTCATTGGACACCGGGGGTCAGGTGATGTCAGAGCTCCTTCATTGGACACCGGGGGTCAGGTGAGGTCAGAGCTCCTTCATTGGACACCGGGGGTCACGTGAGGTCAGAGCGCCTTCATTGGGTCTCGGGGGTCAGGTGATGTCAGAGCTCCTTCATTGGACACCGGGGGTCAGGTGAGGTCAGGGCTCCTTCATTGGACACCGGGGGTCAGGTGATGTCAGAGCCCCTTCATTGGACACCGGGGGTCAGGTGATGTCAGAGCCCCTTCATTGGACACCGGGGGTCAGGTGATGTCAGAGATCCTTCATTGGACACCGGGGGTCAGGTGATGTCAGAGCCCCTTCATTAGACACCGGGTGTCAGGTGATGTCAGAGCTCCTTCATTGGACACCGGGGGTCAGGTGAGGTCAGGGCTCCTTCATTGGACATGGGGGGGTCAGGTGATGTCAGAGCTCCTTCATTAGACACCGGGGGTTAGGTGAGGTCAGAGCTCCTTCATTGGACACCAGGGGTCAGGTGAGGTCAGAGCTCCTTCCTTGGACACCGGGGGTCAGGTGAGGTCAGAGCTCCTTCCTTGGACACCGGGGGTCAGGTGAGGTCAGGGCTTCTTCATTAGACACCGGGGGTCAGGTGATGTCAGAGCTCCTTTATTGGACATCGGGGGTCAGGTCATGTCAGAGCTCCTTCATTGGACACCGGGGGTCAGGTGATGTCAGAGCTCCTTCATTGGACACCGGGGGTCAGGTGATGTCAGAGCTCCTTCATTGGACACCGGGGGGATCAGATGATGTCAAAGCTCCTTCATTGGACACCGGGGGGTCAGGTGATGTCAGAGCTCCTTCATTGGACACCGGGGGTCAGGTGATGTCAGAGCTCCTTCATTGGACACCGGGGGGGTCAGTTGATGTCAAAACTCCTTCATTGGACACCGGGGGTCAGGTGATGTCAGAGCTCCTTCATTGGACACCGGGGGTCAGGTGAGGTCAGAGCTCCTTCATTGGACACCGAGGGTCAGGTGAGGTCAGAGCTCCTTCATTGGGTCTCGGGGGTCAGGTGATGTCAGAGCTCCTTCATTGGACACCGGGGGTCAGGTGATGTCAGAGCTCCTTCATTGGACACCGGGGGGGTCAGTTGATGTCAAAGCTCCTTCATTGGACACCGGGGGTCAGGTGATGTCAGAGCTCCTTCATTGGACACCGGGGGTCAGGTGATGTCAGAGCTCCTTCATTGGACACCGGGGGTCAGGTGAGGTCAGGGCTCCTTCATTGGACACCGGGGGTCAGGTGATGTCAGAGCTCCTTCATTGGACATCGGGGGTCAGGTGATGTCAGAGCTCCTTCATTGTACACCGGGGGTCAGGTGAGGTCAGAGCTCCTTCATTAGACACCGGAGTTAGGTGAGGTCAGAGCTCCTTCATTGGACACCGGGGGTCAGGTGAGGTCAGAGCTCCTTCCTTGGACACCGGGGGTCAGGTGAGGTCAGAGCTCCTTCATTAGACACCGGGGGTCAGGTGATGTCAGAGCTCCTTTATTGGACATCGGGGGTCAGGTCATGTCAGAGCTCCTTCATTGGACACCGGGGGTCAGGTGATGTCAGAGCTCCTTCATTGGACACCGGGGGTCAGGTGATGTCAGAGCTCCTTCATTGGACACCGGGGGGATCAGATGATGTCAAAGCTCCTTCATTGGACACCGGGGGTCAGGTGATGTCAGAGCTCCTTCATTGGACACCGGGGGTCAGGTGATGTCAGAGCCCCTTCATTGGACACCGGGGGTCAGGTGAGGTCAGAGCTCCTTCATTGGACACCGGGGGTCAGGTGATGTCAGAGCCCCTTCATTGGACACCGGGGGTCAGGTGATGTCAGAGCCCCTTCATTAGACACCGGGTGTCAGGTGATGTCAGAGCTCCTTCATTGGACACCGGGGGTCAGGTGAGGTCAGGGCTCCTTCATTGGACATGGGGGGGTCAGGTGATGTCAGAGCTCCTTCATTAGACACCGGGGGTTAGGTGAGGTCAGAGCTCCTTCATTGGACACCAGGGGTCAGGTGAGGTCAGAGCTCCTTCCTTGGACACCGGGGGTCAGGTGAGGTCAGAGCTCCTTCCTTGGACACCGGGGGTCAGGTGAGGTCAGGGCTTCTTCATTAGACACCGGGGGTCAGGTGATGTCAGAGCTCCTTTATTGGACATCGGGGGTCAGGTCATGTCAGAGCTCCTTCATTGGACACCGGGGGTCAGGTGATGTCAGAGCTCCTTCATTGGACACCGGGGGTCAGGTGATGTCAGAGCTCCTTCATTGGACACCGGGGGGATCAGATGATGTCAAAGCTCCTTCATTGGACACCGGGGGGTCAGGTGATGTCAGAGCTCCTTCATTGGACACCGGGGGTCAGGTGATGTCAGAGCTCCTTCATTGGACACCGGGGGGGTCAGTTGATGTCAAAACTCCTTCATTGGACACCGGGGGTCAGGTGATGTCAGAGCTCCTTCATTGGACACCGGGGGTCAGGTGAGGTCAGAGCTCCTTCATTGGACACCGAGGGTCAGGTGAGGTCAGAGCTCCTTCATTGGGTCTCGGGGGTCAGGTGATGTCAGAGCTCCTTCATTGGACACCGGGGGTCAGGTGATGTCAGAGCTCCTTCATTGGACACCGGGGGGGTCAGTTGATGTCAAAGCTCCTTCATTGGACACCGGGGGTCAGGTGATGTC
The DNA here is from genome assembly GCA_037952835.1 of Lithobates septentrionalis. Lineage (NCBI taxonomy): Eukaryota > Metazoa > Chordata > Amphibia > Anura > Ranidae > Lithobates > Lithobates septentrionalis. Next base: position 58,952 of record JBBDGP010004963.1, read on the forward strand.
AGAGCTCCTTCATTGGACACCGGGGGTCAGGTGATGTCAGAGCTCCTTCATTGGACACCGGGGGTCAGGTGAGGTCAGGGCTCCTTCATTGGACACCGGGGGTCAGGTGATGTCAGAGCTCCTTCATTGGACATCGGGGGTCAGGTGATGTCAGAGCTCCTTCATTGTACACCGGGGGTCAGGTGAGGTCAGAGCTCCTTCATTAGACACCGGAGTTAGGTGAGGTCAGAGCTCCTTCATTGGACACCGGGGGTCAGGTGAGGTCAGAGCTCCTTCCTTGGACACCGGGGGTCAGGTGAGGTCAGAGCTCCTTCATTAGACACCGGGGGTCAGGTGATGTCAGAGCTCCTTTATTGGACATCGGGGGTCAGGTCATGTCAGAGCTCCTTCATTGGACACCGGGGGTCAGGTGATGTCAGAGCTCCTTCATTGGACACCGGGGGTCAGGTGATGTCAGAGCTCCTTCATTGGACACCGGGGGGATCAGATGATGTCAAAGCTCCTTCATTGGACACCGGGGGTCAGGTGATGTCAGAGCTCCTTCATTGGACACCGGGGGTCAGGTGATGTCAGAGCCCCTTCATTGGACACCGGGGGTCAGGTGAGGTCAGAGCTCCTTCATTGGACACCGGGGGTCAGGTGATGTCAGAGCCCCTTCATTGGACACCGGGGGTCAGGTGATGTCAGAGCTCCTTCATTGGACACCGGAGGTCAGGTGATGTCAGAGCTCCTTCATTGGACATCGGGGGTCAGGTGATGTCAGAGCTCCTTCATTGGACACCGGGGGTCAGGTGATGTCAGAGATCCTTCATTGGACACCGGGGGTCAGGTGATGTCAGAGCCCCTTCATTGGACACCGGGGGTCAGGTGATGTCAGAGCTCCTTCATTAGACACCGGGGGTCAGGTGAGGTCAGAGCCCCTTCATTGGACACCGGGGGTCAGGTGAGGTCAGAGCTCCTTCATTGGACACCGGGGGTCAGGTGATGTCAGAGCTCCTTCATTGGACACCGGGGGTCAGGTGAGGTCAGAGCTCCTTCATTGGACACCGGGGGTCAGGTGATGTCAGAGATCCTTCATTGGACACCGGGGGGTCAGGTGATGTCAGAGCTTCTTCATTGGACACCGGGGGTCAGGTGAGGTCAGAGCCCCTTCATTGGACACCGGGGGTCAGGTGATGTCAGAACTCCTTCATTGGACACCGGGGGTCAGGTGAGGTCAGAGCCCCTTCATTGGACACCGGGGGGGGTCAGGTGATGTCAGAGCTCCTTCATTGGACACCGGGGGTCAGTTTAGGTCAGAGCCCCTTCATTGGACACCGGGGGTCAGGTGATGTCAGAGCTCCTTCATTGGACACCGGGGGTCAGGTGAGGTCAGAGCTCCTTCATTGGACACCGGGGGTCAGGTGAGGTCAGAACTCCTTCATTGGACACCGGGGGTCAGGTGAGGTCAGAGCCCCTTCATTGGACACTGGGGGTCAGGTGAGGTCAGAGCCCTTTCATTGGACACCGGGGGTCAGGTGATGTCAGAGCTCCTTCATTGGACACCGGGGGTCAGGTGAGGTCAGAGCCCCTTCATTGGACACCGGGGGGGGGGGTCAGGTGATGTCAGAGCTCCTTCATTGGACACCGGGGGTCAGGTGAGGTCAGAGCTCCTTCATTAGACACCGGGGGTCAGGTGAGGTCAGAGCTCCTTCATTGGACATGGGGGGGTCAGGTGATGTCAGAGCTCCTTCATTGGACACCGGGGGTCAGGTGAGGTCAGAGCTCCTTCATTGGACATGGGGGGGTCAGGTGATGTCAGAGCTCCTTCATTGGACACCGGGGGTCAGGTGATGTCAGAGCCCCTTCATTGGAAACCGGGGGTCAGGTGATGTCAGAGCCCCTTCATTGGACACCGGGGGTCAGGTGATGTCAGAGATCCTTCATTGGACACCGGGGGTCAGGTGATGTCAGAGCTCCTTGATTGGACATCGGGGGGTCAGGTGAGGTCAGAGCTCCTTCATTGGACACCAGGGGTCAGGTGATGTCAGAGCTCCTTGATTGGACATCGGGGGGGTCAGGTGGGGCCAGGGCTCCTTCATTGGACACCGGAGGTCAGGTGATGTCAGAGCTCCTTCATTGGACATCGGGGGTCAGGTGATGTCAGAGCTCCTTCATTGGACACCGGGGGTCAGGTGATGTCAGAGATCCTTCATTGGACACCGGGGGTCAGGTGATGTCAGAGCCCCTTCATTGGACACCGGGGGTCAGGTGAGGTCAGGGCTCCTTCATTGGACATGGGGGGGTCAGGTGATGTCAGAGCTCCTTCATTGGACACCGGGGGTCAGGTGATGTCAGAGATCCTTCATTGGACACCGGGGGTCAGGTGATGTCAGAGCCCCTTCATTGGACACCGGGGGTCAGGTGAGGTCAGGGCTCCTTCATTGGACATGGGGGGGTCAGGTGATGTCAGAGCTCCTTCATTGGACACCGGGGGTCAGGTGAGGTCAGAGCTCCTTCATTGGACACCGGGGTTCAGGTGAGGTCAGAGCTCCTTCATTGGACACCGGGGTTCAGGTGAGGTCAGAGCTCCTTCATTGGACACCGGGGGTCAGGTGAGGTCAGAGCTCCTTCATTGGACACCGGGGGTCAGGTGAGGTCAGAGCTCCTTCATTGGACACCGGGGGTCAGGTGAGGTCAGGGCTCCTTCATTGGACATGGGGGGGTCAGGTGATGTCAGAGCCCCTTCATTGGACAACGGGGGTCAGGTGATGTCAGAGCCCCTTCATTGGACACCAGGGGTCAGGTGATGTCAGAGATCCTTCATTGGACACCGGGGGTCAGGTGATGTCAGAGCTCCTTAATTGGACACCGGGGGTCAGGTGAGGTCAGAGCTCCTTCATTGGACACCGGGGGTCAGGTGAGGTCAGAGCCCCTTCATTGGACACCGGGGGGGGGGGGTCAGGTGATGTCAGAGCTCCTTCATTAGACACCGGGGGTCAGGTGATGTCAGAGCTCCTTCATTGGACCCCGGGGGTCAGGTGATGTCAGAGCTCCTTCATTGGACACTGGGGTGGTCAGGTGATGTCAGAGCCCCTTCATTGGACACCGGGGGTCAGGTGATGTCAGAGATCCTTCATTGGACACCGGGGGTCAGGTGATGTCAGAGCCCCTTCATTAGACACCGGGTATCAGGTGATGTCAGAGCTCCTTCATTGGACACCGGGGGTCAGGTGAGGTCAGGGCTCCTTCATTGGACATGGGGGGGTCAGGTGATGTCAGAGCTCCTTCATTGGACACCGGGGGTCAGGTGAGGTCAGAGCTCCTTCATTAGACACCGAGAGTTAGGTGAGGTCAGAGCTCCTTCATTGGACACCGGGGGTCAGGTGAGGTCAGAGCTCCTTCCTTGGACACCGGGGGTCAGGTGAGGTCAGAGCTCCTTCATTGGACACCGGGGGTCAGGTGAGGTCAGAGCTCCTTCCTTGGACACCGGGGGTCAGGTGAGGTCAGAGCTCCTTCATTAGACACCGGGGGTCAGGTGATGTCAGAGCTCCTTTATTGGACATCGGGGGTCAGGTCATGTCAGAGCTCCTTCATTGGACACCGGGGGTCAGGTGATGTCAGAGCTCCTTCATTGGACACCGGGGGTCAGGTGATGTCAGAGCTCCTTCATTGGACACCGGGGGGATCAGATGATGTCAAAGCTCCTTCATTGGACACCGGGGGTCAGGTAATGTCAGAGCTCCTTCATTGGACACCGGGGGGGTCAGTTGATGTCAAAGCTCCTTCATTGGACACCGGGGGTCAGGTGAGGTCAGAGCTCCTTCATTGGACACCGGGGGTCACGTGAGGTCAGAGCGCCTTCATTGGGTCTCGGGGGTCAGGTGATGTCAGAGCTCCTTCATTGGACACCGGGGGTCAGGTGAGGTCAGGGCTCCTTCATTGGACACCGGGGGTCAGGTGATGTCAGAGCCCCTTCATTGGACACCGGGGGTCAGGTGATGTCAGAGATCCTTCATTGGACACCGGGGGTCAGGTGATGTCAGAGCCCCTTCATTGGACACCGGGGGTCAGGTGATGTCAGAGCCCCTTCATTGGACACCGGGGGTCAGGTGATGTCAGAGATCCTTCATTGGACACCGGGGGTCAGGTGATGTCAGAGCTCCTTCATTGGACACCGGGGGTCAGGTGAGGTCAGAGCTCCTTCATTGGACACCGGGGGTCAGGTGAGGTCAGAGCCCCTTCATTGGACACCGGGGGGGGTCAGGTGATGTCAGAGCTCCTTCATTAGACCCCGGGGGTCAGGTGATGTCAGAGCTCCTTCATTGGACACTGGGGGGGGGGTCAGGTGATGTCAGAGCTCCTTCATTAGACCCCGGGGGTCAGGTGAGGTCAGAGCTCCTTCCTTGGACACCGGGGGTCAGATGAGGTCAGAGCTCCTTCATTGGACACCGGGGGTCAGGTGAGGTCAGAGCTCCTTCATTAGACACCGGGGGTCAGGTGATGTCAGAGCTCCTTTATTGGACATCGGGGGTCAGGTCATGTCAGAGCTCCTTCATTGGACACCGGGGGTCAGGTGATGTCAGAGCTCCTTCATTGGACACCGGGGGTCAGGTGATGTCAGAGCTCCTTCATTGGACACCGGGGGGATCAGATGATGTCAAAGCTCCTTCATTGGACACCGGGGGTCAGGTGATGTCAGAGCTCCTTCATTGGACACCGGGGGTCAGGTGATGTCAGAGCCCCTTCATTGGACACCGGGGGTCAGGTGAGGTCAGAGCTCCTTCATTGGACACCGGGGGTCAGGTGATGTCAGAGCCCCTTCATTGGACACCGGGGGTCAGGTGATGTCAGAGCTCCTTCATTGGACACCGGAGGTCAGGTGATGTCAGAGCTCCTTCATTGGACATCGGGGGTCAGGTGATGTCAGAGCTCCTTCATTGGACACCGGGGGTCAGGTGATGTCAGAGATCCTTCATTGGACACCGGGGGTCAGGTGATGTCAGAGCCCCTTCATTGGACACCGGGGGTCAGGTGATGTCAGAGCTCCTTCATTAGACACCGGGGGTCAGGTGAGGTCAGAGCCCCTTCATTGGACACCGGGGGTCAGGTGAGGTCAGAGCTCCTTCATTGGACACCGGGGGTCAGGTGATGTCAGAGCTCCTTCATTGGACACCGGGGGTCAGGTGAGGTCAGAGCTCCTTCATTGGACACCGGGGGTCAGGTGATGTCAGAGATCCTTCATTGGACACCGGGGGGTCAGGTGATGTCAGAGCTTCTTCATTGGACACCGGGGGTCAGGTGAGGTCAGAGCCCCTTCATTGGACACCGGGGGTCAGGTGATGTCAGAACTCCTTCATTGGACACCGGGGGTCAGGTGAGGTCAGAGCCCCTTCATTGGACACCGGGGGGGGTCAGGTGATGTCAGAGCTCCTTCATTGGACACCGGGGGTCAGTTTAGGTCAGAGCCCCTTCATTGGACACCGGGGGTCAGGTGATGTCAGAGCTCCTTCATTGGACACCGGGGGTCAGGTGAGGTCAGAGCTCCTTCATTGGACACCGGGGGTCAGGTGAGGTCAGAACTCCTTCATTGGACACCGGGGGTCAGGTGAGGTCAGAGCCCCTTCATTGGACACTGGGGGTCAGGTGAGGTCAGAGCCCTTTCATTGGACACCGGGGGTCAGGTGATGTCAGAGCTCCTTCATTGGACACCGGGGGTCAGGTGAGGTCAGAGCCCCTTCATTGGACACCGGGGGGGGGGGGGGTCAGGTGATGTCAGAGCTCCTTCATTGGACACCGGGGGTCAGGTGAGGTCAGAGCTCCTTCATTGGACATGGGGGGGTCAGGTGATGTCAGAGCTCCTTCATTGGACACCGGGGGTCAGGTGAGGTCAGAGCTCCTTCATTGGACATGGGGGGGTCAGGTGATGTCAGAGCTCCTTCATTGGACACCGGGGGTCAGGTGATGTCAGAGCCCCTTCATTGGAAACCGGGGGTCAGGTGATGTCAGAGCCCCTTCATTGGACACCGGGGGTCAGGTGATGTCAGAGATCCTTCATTGGACACCGGGGGTCAGGTGATGTCAGAGCTCCTTGATTGGACATCGGGGGGTCAGGTGAGGTCAGAGCTCCTTCATTGGACACCAGGGGTCAGGTGATGTCAGAGCTCCTTGATTGGACATCGGGGGGGTCAGGTGGGGCCAGGGCTCCTTCATTGGACACCGGAGGTCAGGTGATGTCAGAGCTCCTTCATTGGACATCGGGGGTCAGGTGATGTCAGAGCTCCTTCATTGGACACCGGGGGTCAGGTGATGTCAGAGATCCTTCATTGGACACCGGGGGTCAGGTGATGTCAGAGCCCCTTCATTGGACACCGGGGGTCAGGTGAGGTCAGGGCTCCTTCATTGGACATGGGGGGGTCAGGTGATGTCAGAGCTCCTTCATTGGACACCGGGGGTCAGGTGATGTCAGAGATCCTTCATTGGACACCGGGGGTCAGGTGATGTCAGAGCCCCTTCATTGGACACCGGGGGTCAGGTGAGGTCAGGGCTCCTTCATTGGACATGGGGGGGTCAGGTGATGTCAGAGCTCCTTCATTGGACACCGGGGGTCAGGTGAGGTCAGAGCTCCTTCATTGGACACCGGGGTTCAGGTGAGGTCAGAGCTCCTTCATTGGACACCGGGGTTCAGGTGAGGTCAGAGCTCCTTCATTGGACACCGGGGGTCAGGTGAGGTCAGAGCTCCTTCATTGGACACCGGGGGTCAGGTGAGGTCAGAGCTCCTTCATTGGACACCGGGGGTCAGGTGAGGTCAGGGCTCCTTCATTGGACATGGGGGGGTCAGGTGATGTCAGAGCCCCTTCATTGGACAACGGGGGTCAGGTGATGTCAGAGCCCCTTCATTGGACACCAGGGGTCAGGTGATGTCAGAGATCCTTCATTGGACACCGGGGGTCAGGTGATGTCAGAGCTCCTTAATTGGACACCGGGGGTCAGGTGAGGTCAGAGCTCCTTCATTGGACACCGGGGGTCAGGTGAGGTCAGAGCCCCTTCATTGGACACCGGGGGGGGGGGGGTCAGGTGATGTCAGAGCTCCTTCATTAGACACCGGGGGTCAGGTGATGTCAGAGCTCCTTCATTGGACCCCGGGGGTCAGGTGATGTCAGAGCTCCTTCATTGGACACTGGGGTGGTCAGGTGATGTCAGAGCCCCTTCATTGGACACCGGGGGTCAGGTGATGTCAGAGATCCTTCATTGGACACCGGGGGTCAGGTGATGTCAGAGCCCCTTCATTAGACACCGGGTATCAGGTGATGTCAGAGCTCCTTCATTGGACACCGGGGGTCAGGTGAGGTCAGGGCTCCTTCATTGGACATGGGGGGGTCAGGTGATGTCAGAGCTCCTTCATTGGACACCGGGGGTCAGGTGAGGTCAGAGCTCCTTCATTAGACACCGAGAGTTAGGTGAGGTCAGAGCTCCTTCATTGGACTACGGGGGTCAGGTGAGGTCAGAGCTCCTTCCTTGGACACCGGGGGTCAGGTGAGGTCAGAGCTCCTTCATTGGACACCGGGGGTCAGGTGAGGTCAGAGCTCCTTCCTTGGACACCGGGGGTCAGGTGAGGTCAGAGCTCCTTCATTAGACACCGGGGGTCAGGTGATGTCAGAGCTCCTTTATTGGACATCGGGGGTCAGGTCATGTCAGAGCTCCTTCATTGGACACCGGGGGTCAGGTGATGTCAGAGCTCCTTCATTGGACACCGGGGGTCAGGTGATGTCAGAGCTCCTTCATTGGACACCGGGGGGATCAGATGATGTCAAAGCTCCTTCATTGGACACCGGGGGTCAGGTAATGTCAGAGCTCCTTCATTGGACACCGGGGGGGTCAGTTGATGTCAAAGCTCCTTCATTGGACACCGGGGGTCAGGTGAGGTCAGAGCTCCTTCATTGGACACCGGGGGTCACGTGAGGTCAGAGCGCCTTCATTGGGTCTCGGGGGTCAGGTGATGTCAGAGCTCCTTCATTGGACACCGGGGGTCAGGTGAGGTCAGGGCTCCTTCATTGGACACCGGGGGTCAGGTGATGTCAGAGCCCCTTCATTGGACACCGGGGGTCAGGTGATGTCAGAGATCCTTCATTGGACACCGGGGGTCAGGTGATGTCAGAGCCCCTTCATTGGACACCGGGGGTCAGGTGATGTCAGAGCCCCTTCATTGGACACCGGGGGTCAGGTGATGTCAGAGATCCTTCATTGGACACCGGGGGTCAGGTGATGTCAGAGCTCCTTCATTGGACACCGGGGGTCAGGTGAGGTCAGAGCTCCTTCATTGGACACCGGGGGTCAGGTGAGGTCAGAGCCCCTTCATTGGACACCGGGGGGGGTCAGGTGATGTCAGAGCTCCTTCATTAGACCCCGGGGGTCAGGTGATGTCAGAGCTCCTTCATTGGACACTGGGGGGGGGGTCAGGTGATGTCAGAGCTCCTTCATTAGACCCCGGGGGTCAGGTGAGGTCAGAGCTCCTTCCTTGGACACCGGGGGTCAGATGAGGTCAGAGCTCCTTCATTGGACACCGGGGGTCAGGTGAGGTCAGAGCTCCTTCCTTGGACACCGGGGTTCAGGTGAGGTCAGAGCTCCTTCATTAGACACCGGGGGTCAGGTGATGTCAGAGCTCCTTTATTGGACATCGGGGGTCAGGTCATGTCAGAGCTCCTTCATTGGACACCGGGGGTCAGGTGATGTCAGAGCTCCTTCATTGGACACCGGGGGTCAGGTGATGTCAGAGCTCCTTCATTGGACACCGGGGGGATCAGATGATGTCAAAGCTCCTTCATTGGACACCGGGGGTCAGGTGATGTCAGAGCTCCTTCATTGGACACCGGGGGGGTCAGTTGATGTCAAAGCTCCTTCATTGGACACCGGGGGTCAGGTGATGTCAGAGCTCCTTCATTGGACACCGGGGGTCAGGTGAGGTCAGAGCTCCTTCATTGGACACCGGGGGTCACGTGAGGTCAGAGCGCCTTCATTGGGTCTCGGGGGTCAGGTGATGTCAGAGCTCCTTCATTGGACACCGGGGGTCAGGTGAAGTCAGGGCTCCTTCATTGGACACCGGGGGTCAGGTGATGTCAGAGCCCCTTCATTGGACACCGGGGGTCAGGTGATGTCAGAGATCCTTCATTGGACACCGGGGGTCAGGTGATGTCAGAGCCCCTTCATTGGACACCGGGGGTCAGGTGATGTCAGAGATCCTTCATTGGACACCGGGGGTCAGGTGATGTCAGAGCCCCTTCATTGGACACCGGGGGTCAGGTGATGTCAGAGATCCTTCATTGGACACCGGGGGTCAGGTGATGTCAGAGCTCCTTCATTGGACACCGGGGGTCAGGTGAGGTCAGAGCTCCTTCATTGGACACCGGGGGTCAGGTGAGGTCAGAGCCCCTTCATTGGACACCGGGGGGGGTCAGGTGATGTCAGAGCTCCTTCATTAGACCCCGGGGGTCAGGTGATGTCAGAGCTCCTTCATTGGACACTGGGGGGGGGTCAGGTGATGTCAGAGCTCCTTCATTAGACCCCGGGGGTCAGGTGATGTCAGAGCTCCTTCATTAGACCCCGGGGGTCAGGTGAGGTCAGAGCTCCTTCATTGGACACCGGGGGTCAGGTGAGGTCAGAGCTCCTTCATTGGACACCGGGGGTCAGGTGAGGTCAGAGCTCCTTCATTGGGTCTCGGGGGTCAGGTGAGGTCAGAGCTCCTTCATTGAGCATATTTATGAAGCAGTGAATGTGACTTTCACCAAACACTCACAGGTAGTGAATGAATTCCTGTTTTTTAAAAGGATGGTTTACCTTTTTAGGGACATTTTCCTCTACACCTCCCCTTCCAATCTTCGTCAATCAATACCTGTAGAGGTTGGGCCGCACATGCGCGGTGTGAGATCTCCTTCTCTGTAGCTGCAATGGCTGAGCTCTGGGATGGAGAGACTGCGCACTGCGCATGCACGACCTTTGAATGAGCTGAAGTCTTTCATGTTGGGAGCATACGTGTAACATCCTACTATTTAGGGCATTTTTAACGCCGCTTTTTTCCTGGCGGCAGTATTGGCTTTACAGCTCGTTTTTTATGATGCCCGTGGACAAGAGGCTATAGACAGACGGGGGGGATGGGGTCGCCTATGTGGACGGGCCATGAGCAGTCTATAGGAATTTAATGATAGAGAATAGAGGGGAGTGTAATGTGCTCGGGGTGCTGCACTGCATGTGGGGGGGGGGGGGGGTTCGTGGAAAATGTCCCTGGAGGTGAACAAACCCTTTAAATCTCATTCACGGGGAGGATTCACCTGCTGTTTAAACATTCCCTGGGGTCAGGTGACACTCTGCTCTGATTGGCTCAGTGTGAAGGTATTTCAGTCCCGGAATTGTCTCCGCACTTTGTTGTAACACGCAGAGGTGACATTGGGAGGTGAGACGCAGAGGTGACACGCAGAGACATCAGACCTCATCCCCAGAGAGCAGGCAGTGAAGGTCGTCTGAGGACGCTGCAGATATGGCTGGTGGGTGTAGAGGGGCCTAACAGAGGATAATTATAGGGCCTAATGACCCTTTAGGTTCCTTCTTAAAGCAGACCTAAAAAATAGACTGCACCCCCCACCCCACATCTACACACAGAGACCAAAACCCTCAGAAGGGAGGCCGTGGCCCAGCAGAAGGGACGTTGTGGCCCAGCAGGAGGGAGGCCGTGGCCCAGCAGGAAGGTGACTGTGGCCTGGCAGAGGGGACGTTGTGGCCCGGCAGGAAGGATTCTGTTGCCCAGCAGGAGGGAGACTGTAGCCTATCAGAAGGGAGGCCGTGGCCTGGAAAGAGGGTGGCTGTGTCTTAGCAGGATGGTATTTGTGGCCCGGCAAGAGGGGGATTATGGCCCGGCAGGAGGGAGCCCGTGGCCTGGCAGGAGGGGGGCTTTGGTCAAGTAGGAGAGAGGTTGTGGCCTGGCAGAAGAGAGGCCAGTGCCTGGAAGAAGGAAGTCTGTGGTCCGGCAGGAGGGAGCCTGTGGCCTGGCAGGAGGTAGGCTTCAGTCAAGTAGGAGGGAGGTTGTGGCCTGGAAGAAGAGAGTCCGTGGTCCGGCAGGAGGGAGCCCGTGGCCCAGGCTGGAGGGAGTCCATGGTCCGGTAGGAGGGAGGCTTTAGTCAAGTAGGAGGGATGTCGTGGCCTGGAAGAAGGGAGTCCGTGGTCCGACAGGAGGGAGCCCATGGTCCGGTAGGAGGGAGGCTTTGGTCAAGTAGGAGGGAGGTCGTGGCCTGGAAGAAGGGAGTCCTTGGTCTGGCAGGAGGGAGGCTGGGACTTTATGGATGAGGAACACTGGTGTGAACATTTTCCGTCAGGTGAAGTGATACTTCCAGATCCTGTACAGATGTCTCGGACACGACAATGAACACTTTGTGTCCTGGATTTGTTAGGGTGTCAGGACGCCATCGTACACCGGTGCTGGATTTTCTGACGCCACAGGACCTCTGCGCCGACCTCTGACCTCTGGCATTGAATTGTACAAAGAGCTTAGCCACGGGGACACGCTGATTATTCCTTGGTGACGGATTTTTCTGGAACCTCCCGCCTGGAACGCGCATGTCGGGATAAATCTGAGATGTAACGAAGCGTCCTAATCTAATAACGGCGTCCGCGGCTCAGCGCAGCGAAGACAGAGAGGCCTGGGAAGCGTTTATGACATCGGAGTGAAGTGTACTGACCCGGCACAGATCTGATCCAGCATTCCACACAGGGACAGAGAAGAGCGATTCTGGACCAGACCGGCATATTACACTGTGGTACCGCTCTGATCCCGGGGGGGAAGGATTTTCCTGCACACTGCAGACTTCCGGTCAGAGGAACACTACTGGTCTTTTATTAGGGAGATATTTTTTTCTACTTCCTATCCCTGTGACACCCATGCATGAAATGTGGGAGAGGGGGCGGTGGTTGTCACCGGGACAGGATTATAAACCTTGTCAGACATTGTAACCCCTCCCTGTTCCGACGGGGACACCAACAACAATAATCCTCTTCTCTGCTCCATCCTAAAGGAAATAAAAAGGTTTGGCTGGATTTGGGCTTTTAGGAATATCTGCACTAATGTTACCTATTAGTGACCTCCTTCCCGTGCAAGAGCAGCCAATGAGGGAGTCCAGTTTAAGGGCTTCTGATGATGTCATTGTGATGGACGGCAAGCCAGCCAATCAGGGTCCTCCGCCAACCGAGCCTCTGAATACATCACTTGTAGTCCTGATACATGATTGCGGTGATACAATGTATCAATCCCTTCTTCGTATAGATTATTGCTACTTATAGATGTACATGGGGGCGGCCACTCAAGCGTGGGTGGGGGGAGCAGAAGGGTGGAAGGCGAGGGCATTTCAAGCTTTGACGCACAACGCGGGGCTTTCCGTTTATGTGCATTTATCATTCGTTTCAATGGATTGCCATACACGCAACAAATGCGTAACTATCAAAGTAACTATTGTGCTTAGAGCTTTTTAATCGCCGTTCTGACGCTTTTTTTTTTTTCACGCTGAAAAATGCACGTCTGCTTGGGGGCGCCACTAACAAGCTTGACATTTGTTTTTTTTAATGCGTTTAGGAAACACATTATATACGGCCTTTCTGGTCCGCAAACGCCCCCCCCCCCCCCCCCAACAATTTCCCCAACATGGTGGTTCCCGGACTCTACCATTCCTCGGGATCCGTGAGCACAGAGGAGATCAAGGAACATCCCTTCCCCCATCTCATCTCCTGAGTGACGAATGAAGCCGCAAACGCTGAGGGTTCTGTCACTTCTGGTTTCAGGCCCCATTCACAATTGGCGATTTGGATTCGCAGCGTGAATTGGCGCAATTCTGACCGGCATTCCAAAGTCGCAATCACTGCAAAGGCGTGACGCTCGCTTGGGTGCCATTCATTCTAAATAGCACCCCAAACGCGTCGCAGTTATGCCACAGCTGCCGCAAATCTCCTGCAGCTTGTCGACCCGAAAAGAAGTAGGAGCTTCTTATGGGCGACAAACGCGCATTGAAGCGAATGGGCTGCCCTATGTGCGACGTGCAGAATCGCATGAAAATCGCCCACACAAAATTCGCGAGCGGGAACGAGAGTTCCTGATACGTGAAGTGTAAATGGGGCGTCAGAGCTGGTCTTTGGCCGATACAGCCAGGGAAGCAGCTAATCAAGCACTATTTGTACTTTGTTAGCTGCTTTTGGAGGGCAGAATAGACATCAGGGGGTCTAATTGTCCCCTGATGTCTCCATAAAGAGGACCTGTCGCCTGCCCAAAGCTTATTACAAGGGGGCTTGTTATATTCCTTGTAATAGCAATAAAGTTTAATGAAAAAAGTTTGTTGCTCCACCCACTACAGAAAACTGCAGGAAGGGGGCGGAGACAAGACCGGTCACCTTGCACAAGGGGAGAGAGCAGAGCTGTGGGAGGGGCCCAGCAGGCTCCACCCACTACAAAAAAATACAGGAGGTGGGCAGTGTCAAGGCTAGTCCCCTTGCCCAAGCAGAGAGAGCAGAGCTGTGGGAGGGTCCCAGCAGGCTCCACCCACTGCAGAAAACTACAGGAGGTGGGCGAAGTCACGGCTAGTCGGCCTGCACAAGCAGAGAGAGTAGAGCTGTTGGAGGGTCCCAGCAGGCTCCACCTACTACAGAAAACTACAGGAGGTGGGCGGAGTCAAGGCTAGTCCCCTGCACAAGGAAAGAGAGCAGAGTTGTGGGAGGGTCCCAGCAGGCTCCACCCACTACAGAAAAGTACAGGAGGTGGGCGGAGTCAAGGCTAGTCCCCCTGCACAAGGAAAGAGAGCATAGTTGTAGGAGGGTCCCAGCAGGCTCCACCCACTACAGAAAACGACAGGAGGGGGCGGAGACGAGGCCAGTCCCCCTGCACAAGGAAAGAGAGTAGAGCTGTGGGAGGGTCCCAGCAGGCTCCACCTACTACAGAAAACTACAGGAGGTGGGCGGAGTCAAGGCTAGTCCCCTGCACAAGGAAAGAGAGCAGAGTTGTGGGAGGGTCCCAGCAGGCTCCACCCACTACAGAAAACGTCAGGAGGGGGGGGAAACGAGGCCAGTCCCCCCGCACAAGGAGAGAGGGCAGCAGTGAGCGGTCTTTATTCCAGGAAGTCTCCACACTGGATTATTGGACAAATGTGGAGGAAATACACAAAGTACATTGATAAAGAAAAATCGTTTTACTAAATGGCGATATTAAGTGCTTATATGCTAATGTTAGGATTCATTGAAGAATACACAGGACCAATGTACAGTATATAGACGATATTGATTCCGGCCATTTTGTTTCATTATGTTCTGCAATGGAAGGCCGGTGTGTATACATTTATAAGAGCTGAAGCTCTGGGAGGCTCCGACGGAAGCTGAAGCGCATAGCACGCTTTTCACACCTCGCTGTCTCTGATTAGGGGCGTCTGGGATTTTTTACCACACAATTTTTAACAGGAAGGAGTCGTGTTGCTCCAGATTGGCGCTCTCAGCGGACGCGGCGTTGTTGGAGGTGATGGTGGGGGGTGGGGAGCAGTGATAAAGGGGGCGATAGGGGGGGGGTCGTCTTGTCATATTGTATTATGATGCGGCTGTGATTCCGCCGTCCTGTGATCCTGACACACATTCCGCACATCTGACACGGGGAAGCGTACCGTCTGCCAGCATCTCCAGCTGCGCATCGATTTCCATCTCCCTCCGGTTGCTATGGCAACACAGCATCCCTCCGACCTTGAAACAGACACATTAATGCAAACAGCGGCCCCGTTACTGCGAACGCGAGCGCACTTCCCAGAATCCTGCTGGAACAGCAGAGAACAATGTGCGAGTATCTACCTGCATCGGACCCGGGGGGATAGGCAGCACAGGCAGGAGCCTATGGGGGCAGGACACTGGGGGGGGGCAGAAGACTTTGCTTAGGTTCTGGTTCACTTTTTAAATTTCATTATTAAGTATTGAGGATTTTGGAAGATTTTACCGAATATACAGTGGCTTGCGAAAGTATTCGGCCCCCTTGAACTTTTCATCCTTTTGCCACATTTCAGGCTTCAAACATAAAGATATAAAATTTTTATTTTTTGTGAAGAATCACCAACAAGTGGGACACAATTGTGAAGTGGAACGAAATCTTTTGGATTTTTGAAACTTTTTTTAACTAATAAAAAAATGAAAAGTGCAAAATTATTCGGCCCCCTTGCGTTAATACTTTGTAGAGCCACCTTTTGCTGCGATTACAGCTGCAAGTCGCTTGGGGTATGTCTCTATCAGTTTTGCACATCGAGAGACTGAAATTCTTGCCCATTCTTCCTTGCAAAACAGCTCGAGCTCAGTGAGGTTGGATGGAGAGCGTTTGTGAACAGCAGTTTTCAGCCCTTTCCACAGATTCTCGATTGGATTCAGGTCTGGACTTTGACTTGGCCATTCTAACACCTGGATACGTTTATTTGTGAACCATTCCTTTGTAGATTTTGCTGTATGTTTGGGATCATTGTCTTGTTGGAAGATAAATCTCCGTATCAGTTTCAGGTCTTTTGCAGACTCCAACAGGTTTTCATCCAGAATGGTCCTGTATTTGGCTGCATCCATCTTCCCCTCAATTTTAACCATCTTCCCTGTCCCTGCTGAAGAAAAGCAGGCCCAAACCATGATGCTGCCACCACCATGTTTCACAGTGGGGATGGTGTGTTGAGTGTGATGAGCTGTGTTGCTTTTATGCCAAACATATCGTTTTGCATTGTGGCCAAAAAGTTTGATTTTGGTTTCATCGGACCAGAGCACCTTCTTCCACATGTTTGGTGTGTCTCCCAGGTGGCTTGTGGCAAACTTTAGACGAGACTTTTTATGGATATCTTTGAGAAATGGCTTTCTTCTTGCCACTCTTCCATAAAGGCCAGATTTGTGCAGTGTACGACTGATTGTTGTCCTATGGACAGACTCTCCCACCTCAGCTGTAGTTCTCTGCAGTTCATCCAGAGTGATCATGGGCCTCTTGGCTGCATCTCTGATCAGTCTTCTCCTTGTCTGAGCTGAAAGTTTAGAGGGACAGCCAGGTCTTGGTAGATTTGCAGTGGTCTGATGCTCCTTCCATTTCAAAATGATCGCTTGCACAGTGCTCCTTGGGATGTTTAAAGCTTGGGAAATCTTTTTGTATCCAAATCCGGCTTTAAACTTCTCCACAACAGTATTACGGACCTGCCTGGTGTGTTCCTTGGTCTTCATGATGCTCTCTGCGCTTTCAACAGAACCCTGAGACTATCACAGAGCAGGTGCATTTATACAGAGACTTGATTACACACAGGTGGATTCTATTTATCACCATCAGTCATTTAGGACAACATTGGATCATTCAGAGATCCTCGCTGAACTTCTGGAGTGAGTTTTCTGCACTGAAAGTAAAGGGGCCGAATAATTTTGCACGCACCACTTTTCAGTTTTTTAATTGCTAAAAAAGTTTAAAATATCCAAAAGATTTCGTTCCACTTCACAATTGTGTCCCACTTGTTGGTGATTCTTCACAAAAAATTAAAATTTTATATCTTTATGTTTGAAGCCTGAAATGTGGCAAAAGGTTGAAAAGTTCAAGGGGGCCGAATACTTTCGCAAGCCACTGTAGAATACTCCAATAATAATTATTATACCGTACCACTGTATGTTGGACTCCACCCTAGAAGCGATTAGGCAACTGTTATGCTTTCGTCTATCTATTTTAAAGGTTCCAAATAGCCATGGCAACACAACAACTTATTATCACATGGTATAATATTCTAGGGTGTCTCAACTCTGCCTCCAATCCTGCCTGACCTACTGAGATACAATTAAAAGAGATATGTGTCTCTGGGTGTGTCCAGCACCAGAGCGCTGCAGCCAATCAGGAGATGGCTCTTCTGATTGGAGCCATGGCTAATTGGGAGACGGATCTCCTGGTTGTTGCCACCTTAAATAGTGAAACGAAGCACGGCTCGGTGTTTAAGCAATGCGTCACTATGCTTTAGACAAGCGCCCCCTATTGCTGCACTTACCTGTGTCTCCTGTGTCTTCCGCACTTGTCTCCAGCCTCTGGGTACTTGGTGTCACCAGTATGCCCCAGTGTCCTCTAGTGCCCTCCTGTGTGCCCCCGTGTCATCTGGCCCAGTGCACTGTGTGCCCTGTGGCATCTAATGACTCAAAGTGCTTTCCAGTACCCCCCATGTTATCTAGTGACACCAAGTGCACCCCATGTCTCCATGTGCTCTCCAGTGTGCCCCTGTGTCTACAAGTGCTCTCCAGGGTGCCCTGTGCCATCTAGTGACTCTAAATGTGCCCCTGTGTCTTTAAGTGCTCTACAGTGTGCCCCGTGTCCTCTAGTGACTCCAAATGTGCCCTGTGTCCTATAGTGACTCCAAATGTGCCCCTGTGTCTCCATGTGCTCTCCAGTGTGTCCCGTGTCCTCTAGTGACTCCAAATGTGCCCCTGTGTCCTCTAGTGACTCCAAATGTGCCCCTGTGTCCTCTAGTGACTCCAAATGTGCCCCTGTGTCCTCTAGTGACTCCAAATGTGCCCGTGTCCTCTAGTGACTCCAAATGTGCCCCTGTGTCCTCTAGTGACTCCAAATGTGCCCCTGTGGCTCCATGTGCACTCCAGTGTCCCTCGTGTCCTCTAGTGACTCCAAATGTGCCCCTGTGTCCTCTAGTGACTTCTAATGTGCCCCTGTGTCTCCAAGTGCTCTTTAGTGTGCCCTGTGTCCTCTAGTGACTCCAAATGTGCCCCTGTGTCTCTGGGTGCGCTCCAGTGTGCCCTGTGGCATCTAGTGACTCCATGCATGCCCCTGTGTCTCTGGGTGCTCTCCAGTGTGCCCCGTGTCCTCTAGTGACTCCAAGTGTGCCCCTGTGTCTCCAAGTGCCCCGTGTCATCTAGTGATACCAAATGTGCCCTGTGTCTCCAAATGCTCTCCAGGGTGCCCTGTGTCATCTAGTGACTCCAAGTGTGCCCCTGTGTCTCTGGGTGCTCCCCAGTGTGCCCTGTGTCTTTGGGTGTGCTCTAGTGGCCAAGTGTGCACCTGTGTTTCCAAGTGCTGTCCAGTGTGCCTAGGATCATCTAGTGTTTCCAAGTGCCCTCCAGTGCGCCCTGTGTCGTCTAGTAATAAATACCAAGTCTGCCCCTATGTCTCCACGTGCCCTCCAGTGCTTCCTGTGTCATCTAGTGACTCCAAGTGTGTCCTTGTGTATACACAGCTTTCCATATGCTCCTACATCTTGGCAGTCCTGCTCTCAGAGGATAAGGACCATTGGATGTGACGATTTGATTTCTGTCACTTCTGCTCAGTTCCTTCTTTCAACCAGTGCAGACACCTCCAGCTTCAGCCTGAATTCATCTGGAAAATGAAAATGGAATTCTGTTGATCGATAAAGCCATGGTGTGACCAGTTTGGTGTGGAAGAACTCGAGTGTCCTGCACAGAGCCCTGACCTCAACCCTACTGACCACCTTTGGGATGAATTAGAACGCTAATGGTGAGTCGGGTCTTCTCATCCAACACCAGTACCTGATCTCACAAATAGGCACAAATTTCCACAGACACCCTACAAAATCTTGTGGAAAGCCTTCCCAGATGAGTGGAGGATGTTATAGCCACAAAGGGAGGCCAACTCCATATTAATGGCCATGGTTGATTGGGATGTCCAACAAAATCATATAGATGTGACAGTCAGGTGTCCATATATTGTACCTCTATGCAGTTTGTGTCTGAAAAGTTTGACCAATTTGGTGTGGAGGCACTTGAGTGTTCTGCACAGAACCCTACTGAACACCTTTAGGGTTAATTGGATTGTGAGCCAGGTCTTCTCATCCAACATCAGTACCTGACCTCATATTCCCACAGACACCTTCCAAAATCTTGTAGAAAGCTTTCCTAGAGGATTGGAAGGTGTTACAGAACCAAAGGGGGCAACTCCATATTAATGGCCATAAGGCGAGGGGGACAACTCAATATTAATGGCTGGGGGGAGGGGGACAACTCTGTATTAATGACCATGGGGGGTTCAGGGGCAACCCCATATTAATGGCCATGGGGAGAGGGGGACAACTCCATATTATTGGCCATTGGGGTAGGGGAACAACTTCATATTAATAGTCATGGGGGAGGGAGGCAACTTCATATTAATGGCCATGAGAGGAGGAGGGCAACCCCATATTAATGGCCATGAGGGGAGAGGGGCAACTCCATATTAATGGCCATGAGGGGAGAGGGGCAACTCCATATTAATGGCCATAGGGGGAGAGGGGCAACTCCATATTAATGACCATAGGGGGAGGGGACAAATCCATATTAATGGCCATAGGGGGAGGGGGGCAACTCCATGTTAATGGCTATAGGAGGATGGGGCAAATCCATATTAATGACCAAAGGGGAGAGGGACAACTCTATATTAATGGCCATGTGGGGAGGGGGACAACTCAATATTAATTGCCATGTGGGGAGGGGGAGAACTCCATATTAATGGCCATGGGGGAGGGGGGGGGGGACTCCATATTAATGGCCATAGGGGGAAGGGGGCAACCCCATGTTAATGGCAATGGGGGAGGGGACAACACTATATTAATGGCCATGGGGAAAAGGGACAACACCATATTAATGGCCATGGGGGAAAAGGGGCAACTCCATATTAATGGCCATAGGGGGAAAGGGGCAACTCTATATTTATGGCCACTGGGGGAGAACCAAGCTTCAGGGTGTACAAACTTTTGTCAGGCCGCGATGATGTCTTCAGTTCTCGAGGTTTTTTTTCTGTAAGTAAAACCGAGACTGCTTGTAAGTTTAAAAACTTTTTTTATTCGGATTCTCCTTTTATTTTTTACAGTATTTCCAAAAAAATTCGGGTGAAAGTACAAAAAAATTCAGCTGCGCGCAGCGAAGGTTTTTTTTATTATTTGTTGTCTTATAAGAAATCACACATCGCGGTAGAACAAGGGCAACGTGGCCGACTGGAGCGGAAACAGAAACACGCGGGGCACACACGCACACGCCAAACAACACGCATCACATGTCTAATGCTTGTCTACTTCTCTTATGGGGGGGCCAGCGAGAGACTCCGAGCAGCCTTCTCCACCGTTGATTGTGGCGCGGTTTCTGGTAGTCCCCCGAATTGGCGCCATACAAAGAGGAAACATTTATGGATGATGTACTTCACCATTTATTTCAAGGCTTCCCGGGTTAGTGATGTATACTGATATCTAACCAATGGCCTTAGCTAACATCCAGGGGCCACTGGTGACCAATTCCTGTGATCACTAGCCGAGTTGAGCCACTCATGAACCATTGCGTCAAAATTTAGCACCAATCACAAAGCTCCAGAAACATTATTACTGAACCAACATCCTGTCTGCCAACCAGTCATAAGCTTTGAACATGAGAAGGCTTCCTATGGCCAGTTGTAATCTCTTGACAGTACAATTTAGCGTATTACTCAAGTCAATGTGACAATTTCTGGGAGAAAACGAGTCCCTAGGCAAGGAGCAAGGAAACAGCTTTGGGCCCGCCCCCCTCCAACTGGTTCCTGGGTGACTGCAGGCGAATGAAGGTTGTATCTGGCCCCCATGGGCATTCACTGGGCTCTAGACAAGGAGCAAGGAAATTGCTTTAGTCTCACCACAATACAACTGATTCCAGGGCTATTGCAGGAGAATGGAGGTTGTCTGGGCCCCAGGGGCATTTTCTGGGCTATAGGAAAGGAGCCAGGAAATGGCGTTGGCCCCGCTATTCCTCGGCTGTTTGCTGGGTTATTGCAGGAGAATGAAGGTCGTATCTGGGCATTCACTGGGTCCTAGGCAAGGAGTGAGGAAATGGCTTTGGTCCCACTACCCTTCAACTGATTCCCAGGTAATTGTCGGAGAATGGGGGTTGTAGCTGGCCCCCATGAGCATTCACTGGGACCTAGGCAAGAAGAGAGGAAATTGCTTTAGCCCCAACTCCCTACATCAAATTCCTGGCTTATTGCAGAGAATGAAGGTTGAATTTGGACCCCATGGACACTCACTGGGCTTTAGGCAAGAAGCAAGGAACCAGCTTTGGTCCCGCCACCCTTCAACTGATTCTTGGGTTATTGTAGGAGAATGGAAGTCGTATCTGGCCCCCATGGGCATTCACTGGGCCCTGGGAAATGAGCAAGGAAATGGCTTTGGTCCCACCACTCTTCAACCAATTCCTGGACAGTAGAATGAAGGTCGTATCTAGGCCCCATGGGCATTAATCAGGCTGTAGCCATCTGCCTAGGTTGCCTTGTGGATGACCTGGCTCTTCCTAAAAGTTGTTCTCTACTTTGGCGATATTTTGTGAGCGTGCAGAAGCAATATGATGGCCATTGATACAAGGATAACCTATCCATGTATCAATGGAGTGATGCTGGGGAAGAGACGGACTACATATCTCCCTCACACCAACAGCTGGTGAATGAAGCCAAGGGCTGCCTTAAGCAGTGCCACCCCGTAATAGTATTTTATTGATACAGCGTCTATGTATTCCAGCCTCATTCTCAGTACAAGGCCAGTCGAGATAAAAGGTCGATAAGTAACGGGTACTGCGTTACGTCCTTGCAACTGCCAATTCCCTCACCTTAAACCCCATATTAACAGTTATTTATACCTCTGCTCTGATTAGAAAAAGAGGATTACATCAAGATAAGTCTTAAGATAATACATTCCCGTAAGGTAACATCACCGGAGGGCGCGGATTACGGAGAGCTTCTTGCCACGTCTACCGAAAAATCTTTGCTATTTAATTTATGGGAGGTCCTCAGCTTTAAGATTGTTTTATCAAACTCTAGGCCAGCTCCCGCCCCATGATACTTTCTTTTTTTTTTTTGCCTCTGTATTATGCTTTTATTTATTGTCCACTTTTATTATATAATACTTTTATTATATTCTTCTCTTGTATTATTTACCTGTTCATCATACCAATGACTGATCACTAATTGTAGCCTATTCTAAACACGTTAGCTGCTTACAGGCTGAGGACAGATGCACTTAGGTTAACGTCCAAGGGGGACCTGAAGGCCAATCCCTGGGCTGTAAAGGTTACTCACCCTAAGATCCCTGACTAAAAACACATTTTTAACCAGCTGTAAACCCAAAAGCCAAGAGTGGGCAAGCCAAGACAACAGGGAATGCTTGCAAATCAGTTCTAGAAATTTAGTTTAACACTTCAGTGCAGGTGCTTTAACGCCAAGCAGCCATAATTAGATATGGCTGGGATTTTCTGGTGACTTTTGTCCTTTTGGAGGGTTCTTTATTGACAGAAGAGCAGAGAGCTGCCATTTTACCTAAAAGAGGACTCTGCTAGGCTATTGGTACAGACTCAGAGGATCAGGAAACATGGTGTTCCTATCATTTGTTTTATATATTTAACCACACTGGTGAGTTTTGAAGCTTAAAGTAGGTGATAAAAATTGCATCTACCATACAAAAAGGAGGAACTTTATTGAGTCAAATATGAATTTCGGGGACCTTGAGGACAAACCCCAAACTGCAGGACTGATGGAGGTAGCTTTCCTACAGTTACATGGATTGGGGGCTTTGCTGAAACACTTAGTACATAGTCTTATATTCAAAATTTGGGTTCCTCCATTACCCACTGGGGTATAGTCGAATGTTCAGGCTGATTAGTGCCGGTTAGAGCAGACTATTTCATTCACCAGGAGGACATTATTTAAATGGGAAACTATAGAACAGCCTTTTTAAACCCTTTTAACCCAGAGGAACCCTTGAAATAATTTGTATGTCTAAGGAAACCGCTGCTAAGATTAGTCCATTGGGGTCATTAGGAAAATACCCCTTACTTTGGTGGCAAGTGAGAAGAATGCTCCTCAGATTGGTGGTCAGTGGGAAGAATGTTCTTTACATTGGTGGTCAGTGGGAAGAATGCTCCTTACATTGGTGATCAGTGAGAAGAATGTTCCTTACATTGGTGATCAGTGAGAAGAATGCTCCTTACATTGGTGATCAGTGAGAAGAATGTTCCTTACATTGGTGATCAGTGAGAAGAATGCTCCTTACATTGGTGATCAGTGGGAAGAATGCTCCTTACATTGGTGATCAGTGAGAAGAATGTTCCTTACATTGGTGATCAGTGGGAAGAATGCTCCTTACATTGGTGATCAGTGGGAAGAATGTTCCTTACATTGGTGATCAGTGAGAAGAATGTTCCTTACATTGGTGATCAGTGGGAAGAATGTTCCTTACATTGGTGATCAGTGGGAAGAATGTTCCTTACATTGGTGATCAGTGGGAAGAATGTTCCTTACATTGGTGATCAGTGAGAAGAATGCTCCTTACATTGGTGATCAGTGAGAAGAATGTTCCTTACATTGGTGATCAGTGAGAAGAATGATCCTTACATTGGTGATCAGTGGGAAGAATGTTCCTTACATTGGTGATCAGTGAGAAGAATGTTCCTTACATTGGTGATCAGTGGGAAGAATGTTCCTTACATTGGTGATCAGTGAGAAGAATGTTCCTTACATTGGTGATCAGTGGGAAGAATGTTCCTTACATTGGTGATCAGTGAGAAGAATGTTCCTTACATTGGTGATCAGTGGGAAGAATGTTCCTTACATTGGTGGTCAGTGGGAAGAATGCTCCTTACATTGGTGATCAGTGAGAAGAATGTTCCTTACATTGGTGATCAGTGGGAAGAATGTTCCTTACATTGGTGATCAGTGAGAAGAATGTTCCTTACATTGGTGATCAGTGGGAAGAATGTTCCTTACATTGGTGATCAGTGAGAAGAATGCTCCTTACATTGGTGATCAGTGGGAAGAATGCTCCTTACATTGGTGGTCAGTGGGAAGAATGCTCCTTACATTGGTGGTCAGTGGGAAGAATGCTCCTTACATTGGTGATCAGTGAGAAGAATGTTCCTTACATTGGTGATCAGTGAGAAGAATGTTCCTTACATTGGTGATCAGTGGGAAGAATGTTCCTTACATTGGTGATCAGTGAGAAGAATGCTCCTTACATTGGTGATCAGTGAGAAGAATGTTCCTTACATTGGTGATCAGTGAGAAGAATGCTCCTTACATTGGTGATCAGTGAGAAGAATGTTCCTTACATTGGTGATCAGTGAGAAGAATGCTCCTTACATTGGTGATCAGTGGGAAGAATGTTCCTTACATTGGTGATCAGTGGGAAGAATGTTCCTTACATTGGTGGTCAGTGGGAAGAATGTTCCTTACATTGGTGATCAGTGAGAAGAATGTTCCTTACATTGGTGATCAGTGGGAAGAATGCTCCTTACATGCAAAAGCCCTTTGGAGTCTTCCTCTTTCTTTCTTCCTGAATGCTCCTTACATTGGTTGTCAGGGGGAAGAATGCTCCGTATATGAATGGTCAGTGGGAAGAATGCCTCCCCTTACAATGGTGGTTAGTTGGTGTCATGCTACTGGCTCTGTCAAGTGATGATGGACCTGGATCTATTAAGGCACCATCCTATGGGAGTTCAATTAGCCGCAATTCGATGAACGCTAGGGTGCTTTGGAAAATACCCTTTACTTTGGTGGCCAGTGCGAAGAATGCTCCTTACATTGGTGATCAGTGAGAAGAATGTTCCTTACATTGGTGATCAGTGAGAAGAATGCTCCTTACATTGGTGGTCAGTGGGAAGAATGTTCCTTACATTGGTGGTCAGTGGGAAGAATGTTCCTTACATTGGTGATCAGTGAGAAGAATGTCCCTTACATGGATGGTCAGTGAGAAGAATGTTCCTTACATTGGTGATGGGAAGAATGTTCCTTACATTGGTGATGGGAAGAATGTTCCTTACATTGGTGGTCAGTGGGAAGAATGTTCCTTACATTGGTGATCAGTGAGAAGAATGTCCCTTACATGGATGGTCAGTGAGAAGAATGTTCCTTACATTGGTGATGGGAAGAATGTTCCTTACATTGGTGATGGGAAGAATGTTCCTTACATTGGTGATCAGTGAGAAGAATGTTCCTTACATTGGTGATCAGTGAGAAGAATGTCCCTTACATTGGTGATCAGTGAGAAGAATGTTCCTTACATTGGTGATCAGTGGGAAGAATGCTCCTTACATTGGTGATCAGTGAGAAGAATGTTCCTTACATTGGTGATCAGTGGGAAGAATGTTCCTTACATTGGTGATCAGTGGGAAGAATGTTCCTTACATTGGTGATCAGAGGGAAGAATGTTCCTTACATTGGTGATCAGAGGGAAGAATGTTCCTTACATTGGTGATCAGTGAGAAGAATGTTCCTTACATTGGTGATCAGTGAGAAGAATGCTCCTTACATTGGTGATCAGTGATTAGAATGCTCCTTACATTGGTGATCAGTGAGAAGAATGTTCCTTACATTGGTGATCAGTGAGAAGAATGTTCCTTACATTGGTGATCAGTGAGAAGAATGTCCCTTACATTGGTGATCAGTGAGAAGAATGCTCCTTACATTGGTGGCCAGTGGGAAGAATGTCCCTTACATTGGTGGTCAGTGGGAAGAATGCCCCCCTTATAGTGGTGGTCAGTGGGAAGAATGCCCCCCTTATAGTGGTGGTCAGTGGGAAGTATGCCCCCCTTACAGTGGTGGTTTGTTGGTGTCATGCTACTGGCTCTGCCAAGTGATGATGGACCTGGATCTATGAAGGCACCATCCTATGAGAGTTCAGTTAGCTACAGCTCGGGGAACCCTAGAATGCCAAGGAAGGAACCTTGGTTGAGAATGGCTGCTATACAATGTTTTTAGTGAGGACACAGACTGAGTTATTTAAGTTTCTTTTTCTGGCACAGCTTTTACACTTTACTTGTTTGTCTTCCATTTTTTAATGTAGTATTTCCTGTATAACATTTTGATTTCCCTCTCTTTTGGTCATTTTATATTAAGGAATGTGGTTACCATGTTAGCCTAAGGACTGCTGAGATAAGCTTGGTTGACCCAACAGAAGGTCTGCTGGCTGCAGTCAGGTCAGATCTGACCCAGAAAAAAAATGCAGTCAACGTATCACTATGATTGTCCCTGTGTACTGTACATATACATTTATAAACCATATACAAAAAGAAGGCTTTTAAAACATTAGCACCAACCAAAAAGTTAACATGAACAATGTATCCTTTTTTAAAAAAAGCTGTAAAAATACTATAGTTTCCCTTTAAATGTTTTTTAGTCAGTTCCCCCAATGTACAGCTTATAATTCTCTGCTGGGTAAGAGGTGGAGGGAACGAACATCTTCCTGTTCTCACCATGGGAAGCTTTTGTCTCATCCAGGTAGGACACTCCGCATCAGTGACCCGAGGAACTATAGATTTTTGTACATGAAAGTTACAAAAGAAGTGAAGTAAAAAAATTTAAAAAAAAGACATTTTAAAAAAAGATGGCTAATAAATATAAGATTTTGATAAGATAAAACACATTAAAAAAAAACTAGGCAGCCAAAACCACAATGGACTGACTGGACATCTGGGAAAACCAACGACTGACCATCAGGACCCCCTAAGGAAGTCGAGGAATGCTTTGTGGCCTTTGATTCTCCAGGGTTAGTTACTGAACGTGAATTTGCATTGAACTTGTAGTTGACTTCCTAAGCGGCTTTTGCATTCCCATTGACCTGTATGGAGAGAAAAGTAGTTCTGAATTGACTGGAACTCGGATAAATGTTTCCTCTTTGCAGCGTTTACTCACAAGAGACACAATCTACCTCCGCCCATACACTGTGCATCAGACGTGGTCTTTCATCACCTCCATAACACGGGTTCATCTTTCTGCATATCTCTGTACAAATTACACCAAAGCATGCCAGGGAAAGGGGGCACATTAGAGGGGTGGTGTGGTAATGAGTCAAGAAACCCCTTGCAGTGCTGGAGGGGGCCGTGGTCTGTGGCGCCACTTCCACCTCCAGCACTGGAGAAGTTCAGAGAAGATGGCACACACATCTTCCGCCAGGTTCCTCCGTCGAATCCTTTTCCTCATGTCAGGTTGTTAAGGACACAGTTGACGTCCACAATGTCTTGATCCCCTTTGCTGCACTCGTGCTTGGGCGAGAGAGAGTTCTGAATGTTAAAGGGTTCTTCGTCCTTCAAGCAAGCCTTGGGCAGATCCTGGACCTTCTGAGGAGCGTTGGGGTCCTCCTGGAAGACAGAAGGACACTGTGAGATGGATAAAGCACTGAATAAAATGGGGGTCTGGTAAGGACCCATGGCTGTTCCCCAGAACTTGCTTGTCATGGGGATCCTATGGGGAATTTGTAGATACGTAATATATGGGCCACACTTAAAATATAACTAAAGGCAAAATGTTGTTTTTTAGCTTTAGCGGAAAGGGATTAGAACTCCTGTCAGGTGTTTATTGCTGTCTGTGCCCCTATTAAGAAAATGCACCCTCTGTATTTGTTCTGTTGACCATTAACTTCGAGAGTGAAAGTGAAGGAAAATCCCACATTTTCAGTTTTCAGTAGAACAGGAATAGAGTGGAAATCTTCCAATGGGGACAATATTTCTGGTGACTACCAGGGATTTGCTTCAGTTTGGAGGGATTTCCTCTCACTTCCTGTTGTGGCAGGAACGAGAAGTGAAGGGAAATCTCCCCCAATGGGACACAGATGTAAATAAAACTGACAGGGGTTATAACCCCCCCTTACTCTATCCAAAAAAAAAACCGTTGGCTTTAGTTCTACTTTTAGAAGCAGCTATGGGAGCCAACCAGGAAGAGACAGTATACAATTGTAATATTTAGGGTTTTATATATATTTTATTGATTTGGAGTGAATAGTAAAATAGTCAATATGACACACACAACTGAATGAGCCACATGGGTGACTCTGCCCTTCCCCCTGCCCTTCCCTTTTCTGCCTGCTAAGTCAGATATTTCACACTGAGTTTCAATCAGTGAGAGATAGGCTGAAGGCAAACAGCTGAGTAACATCAAACTGAAGATATCATCATGATTTATGATCCTTCTTTTTTTTTTTTTTACAAGGCTTGAATCTTACAGGTTTTTATGATGTCCTATATTTATATTAAATTTATATTTTACAAATAATCATTTATTTGAGGGCCCATGCATAATACTTTGTGTGCAAATCATGCTGGTCCAGTCCTGTGCACAGATGAGTGATAGAGATGGTCTATGTGAATTTATTCTGCTAGGAGAGAGGTGGAGGGATTTGTCTTTGTTCTCAGTTATTCTGCAGAGTGTGTAATCTGATCTCCCTGCAGCCTCCAAAAAGCTGCTGATCTTGCTGAAAGATTGCCATTTGCTGGTTGGCAAATATGAAACATCCAGAAACAATTCTTAACATTTACTAAATGAAAAAAAAATGTTTCTTTTTTTTTTTTTATTAAATAATATGTAGGCCGCAATTACTGATTGTTCATTTACAAATAATGGATTTCCAAGGGGTATAGTTATAAAAAAAAAAAAACAGGTCCAATCGATTTCCATTCCCATGATAAAATGATGATTTCTGATTTGAAAAACAGCAAATGTGCAAAAATGTTCAGTGCTGGCAAATTGAACATTGTCCATAATACAGATATGGCTCAGGTGCTGGATTGATTATACAGGAATGGGAAATCTAAATGTTGGGAAAATGGAAAAGTGATTTTATACGTCAAATGAATCCGGCCAGCAAATGAGCTTCAGAAATATATGGAAATCTTTCAATGAATCCCTTTGCAGCAAATCAGCTTGCTGCTTTATATACATATATATTTATTTACCTACACCAATCAGCCATAGCGTTATGACCACCCACTATAACCCCTCAAGGCATGGACTCCACTAGACCTCTGAAGGTAGGCTGCGGTATCTGGCACCAAACCCTCACAGCAGATCCTGTAATTCCTGTAAGATGTGAGGTCCAAGGATTGGACTTGTTTTTCCAGCATATCCTACAGATGTTCGATTGGATTGAGATCTGGAGAATTTGGAGGCCAAATCAACACCTCAAACTCATTGTTTTGTTCCTCAAACCATTCTGTAGGTGCCTTTAGCATGTGGACACGGGTCAGCATAAACACCCTTTCTGGTCTGTGGCTACACAGCCCCACAGCATTCATTTTACCAGCAATTTGAGCTCCAGTAGCTCTTCTATTGGATCGGACTACACGGGTCAGCCTTCCCCTCTCCACCTCCATCAATGAGCCTTCCCTCTCCACCTCCATCAATGAGCCTTCCCTCTCCACCTCCCTCAATGATTATCCCCCCCCCCCACCTCCATCAATGAGCTTTGGCCGCTCCACCTCCATCAATGAGCCTTCCCTCTCCACCTCCATCATTGAGCCTTCCCTCCCCACCTCTATCAATGAGTCCCCCCCACCTCCATCAATGAGTCCCCCCCCACCTCCATCAATGAGCCTCCCCTCCCCACCTCCATCAATAAACCTTCCCCCCCAACTCCATCAATGAGTCTCCCCCCCACCTCCATCAATGAGCCTTCCCTCTACACCTCCATCAATGTGCCTTCCCTCCCCATCTCCATCAATGAGCCTTCCCTCCCCACCTCCATCAATGAGCCTTCCCTCCCACCTCCTTCAATGAGTCTCCCGCCCACTTCCATCATTGAGCCTTCCCTCCCCACCTCCATCAACAGAACTTCTGATAACTAATAGAGCGCAATGACGTATATAGAGCCTATATCTGACCTCCCCCCCCCCTTCAGTCTTGATCCTGCCAGTAGACCCTTTATTGGCCATCGATCCTATTGCCCAAATTGTAATGTCTAGAGGACCCGTTGGTCCTGCCAGTTACTGGCCTTCCTTTAGTGGAGTGACAACACTAGCCTACAAGCTCCCATTGCTGCAAGAGTGTTATCACCCTCCTATGTGGATGACAGGCAGCTGTGTTTTCATCCAATCTGTGGCAGTCTATTTTCCCCCTGATCCTTGATTAACAGCCAATCTGACAATCTAGCAGCCAAGACTGGGACTTTCTGTAACTGCCACTCTTACTGGACAGCTTGGCCTGTTAAAGGAAGTGAAAAAAAAAACGTATCTACTGGCAGGATCGATGGGCAATAAAGGGTCTACTGGCAGGATCGACGGGCAATAATGGGCCTACTGGCAGGATCGACGGGCAATAATGGGCCTGCTGGCAGGATCGATGGGCAATAAAGGGTCTACTGGCAGGATTGACAGGCAATAAAGGGTCTACTGGCAGGATCGACGGGCAATAAAGGGTCTATTGGCAGAATCAACGAGAAATAAAGGGTCTACTGGCAGGATCGACGGGCAATAATGGGCCTACTGGCAGGATCGACGGGCAATAAAGGGTCTACTGGCAGGATCAATGGGCAATAAAGGGTCTACTGGCAGGATCGACAGGCAATAAAAGGTCTACTGGCAGGATCAATGGGCAATAAAGGGTCTACTGGCAGGATCCGTGGGCAATAAAGGGTCTACTGGCAGGATCGACAGGCAATAAAGGGTCTACTGGCAGGATCAAGAACAATAAAGGGTCTACTGGCAGGATCAAGAACAATAAAGGGTCTACTGGCAGGATCAACGAGCAATAAAGGGTCTACTGGCAGGATCAATGGGCAATAAAGGGTCTACTGGCAGGATCCATGGGCAATAAAGGGTCTCCTGGCAGGATCAACGGGCAATAAAGGGTCTACTGGCAGGATCAACGGGCAATAAAGTGTCTACTGGCAGGATTGATGGGCAATAAAAGGTCTACTAGCAGGATCGATGGGTAATAAAGGGTCTACTGGCAGGATCGACAGGCAATAAAGATTCTATTGGCAGGATCGACAGGCAATAAAGGGTCTACTGGTAGGATCAATGAGCAATAAAGGGTCTACTGGTAGGATCAATGAGCAATAAAGGGTCTACTGGCAGGATCAACAAGCAATAAAGGGTCTACTGGCAGGATCCATGGGCAATAAAGGGTCTACTGGCAGGATCAATGGGCAATAAAGGGTCTACTGGCAGGATCGACGGCAATAAAGGGTCTACTGGCAGGATCGACAGGCAATAAAGGGTCTACTGGCAGGATCAACAAGCAATAAAGGGTCTACTGGCAGGATCGACAGGCAATAAAGGGTCTACTGGCAGGATCGATGGGCAATAAAGGGTCTACTGGCAGGATCAACAAGCAATAAAGGGTCTACTGGCAGGATCGACGGGCAATAATGGGCCTACTGGCAGGATCGACGGGCAATAATGGGCCTGCTGGCAGGATCGACGGGCAATAAAGGGTCTATTGGCAGAATCAACGAGAAATAAAGGGTCTACTGGCAGGATCAACAAGCAATAAAGGGTCTACTGGCAGGATCAATGGGCAATAAAGGGTCTACTGGCAGGATCAACAAGCAATAAAGGGTCTACTGGCAGGATCGACGGGCAATAAAGGGTCTACTGGCAGGATCAACAAGCAATTAAGGGTCTACTGGCAGGATCAATGGGCAATAAAGGGTCTACTGGCAGGATCAACAAGCAATAAAGGGTCTACTGGCAGGATCGACGGGCAATAAAGGGTCTACTGGCAGGATCAACAAGCAATTAAGGGTCTACTGGCAGGATCAAGAACAATAAAGGGTCTACTGGCAGGATCAAGAACAATAAAGGGTCTACTGGCAGGATCAACGGGCAATAAAGGGTCTACTGGCAGGATCGATGGGCAATAAAGGGTCTACTGGCAGGATCGATGGGCAATAAAGGGTCTACTGGCAGGATCAACGGGCAATAAAGGGTCTACTGGCAGGATCAATGGGCAATAAAGGGTCTCCTGGCAGGATCAACGGGCAATAAAGGGTCTACTGGCAGGATCAACGGGCAATAAAGGGTCTACTGGCAGGATCAACGGGCAATAAAGGGTCTAATGGCAGGATCAACAAGCAATAAAGGGTCTCCTGGCAGGATCAATGGGCAATAAAGGGTCTACTGGCAGGATCAACGGGCAATAAAGTGTCTACTGGCAGGATTGATGGGCAATAAAAGGTCTACTAGCAGGATCGATGGGTAATAAAGGGTCTACTGGCAGGATCGACAGGCAATAAAGTTTCTTTTGGCAGGATCGACAGGCAATAAAGGGTCTACTGGCAGGATTGATGGGCAATAAAAGGTCTACTGGTAGGATCAATGAGCAAAAAAAGGGTCTACTGGCAGGATCAACAAGCAATAAAGGGTCTACTGGCAGGATCAATGGGCAATAAAGGGTCTATTGGCAGGATCAACAAGCAATAAAGGGTCTACTGGCAGGATCGATGGGCAATAAAGGGTCTACTGGCAGGATCAACAAGCAATAAAGGGTCTACTGGCAGGATCGACAGGCAATAATGGGCCTACTGGCAGGATCGACGGGCAATAATGGGCCTGCTGGCAGGATCGACGGGCAATAAAGGGTCTACTGGCAGGATCGACGGGCAATAAGGGGTCTATTGGCAGAACCGACGAGAAATAAAGGGTCTACTGGCAGGATCGACGGGAAATAAAGGGTCTACTGGCAGGATCAACAAGCAATAAAGGGTCTACTGGCAGGATCAACAAGCAATAAAGGGTCTACTGGCAGGATCAATGGGCAATAAAGGGTCTACTGGCAGGATCAGCAAGCAATAAAAGGGTCTACTGGCAGGATCAATGGGCAATAAAGGGTCTACTGGCAGGATTGATGGGCAATAAAGGGTCTACTGGCAGGATTGATGGGCAATAAAGGGTCTACTGGCAGGATCAACAAGCAATAAAGGGTCTACTGGCAGGATTGATGGGCAATAAAAGGTCTACTGGCAGGATCAACAAGCAATAAAGGGTCTACTGGCAGGATCGACGGGCAATAAAGGGTCTACTGGCAGGATCAACGGGCAATAAAGGGTCTACTGGCAGGATCGATGGGCAATAAAAGGTCTACTGGCAGGATCAACGAGCAATAAAGGGTCTACTGGCAGGATCAATGAGCAATAAAGGGTCTACTGGCAGAATCCATGGGCAATAAAGGGTCTACTGGCAGGATCAACGGGCAATAAAGGGTCTACTGGCAGGATCAACGGGCAATAAAGTGTCTACTGGCAGGATTGATGGGCAATAAAAGGTCTACTGGCAGGATCGACAGGCAATAAAGGGTCTACTGGCAGGATCGACGAGCAATAATGGGCCTACTGGCAGGATCGACGGGCAATAATGGGCCTGCTGGCTGGATCGACGGGCAATAAAGGGTCTTCTGGCAGGATCAACGGGCAATAAAGGGTCTACTGGCAGGATCGATGGGCAATAAAAGGTCTACTGGCAGGATCAACGAGCAATAAAGGGTCTACTGGCAGGATCAATGAGCAATAAAGGGTCTACTGGCAGAATCCATGGGCAATAAAGGGTCTACTGGCAGGATCGACGGGCAATAAAGGGTCTACTGGCAGGATCAACGGGCAATAAAGTGTCTACTGGCAGGATTGATGGGCAATAAAAGGTCTACTGGCAGGATCGATGGGCAATAAAGGGTCTACTGGCAGGATCGACAGGCAATAAAGATTCTATTGGCAGGATCGACAGGCAATAAAGGGTCTACTGGCAGGATCAACAAGCAATAAAGGGTCTACTGGCAGGATCGACGAGCAATAATGGGCCTACTGGCAGGATCGACGGGCAATAATGGGCCTGCTGGCTGGATCGACGGGCAATAAAGGGTCTACTGGCAGGATCGACGGGCAATAAAGGATCTACTGGCAGGATCAACAAGCAATAAAGGGTCTACTGGCAGGATCAATGGGCAATAAAGGGTCTACTGGCAGGATCGATGGGCAATAAAGGGTCTACTGGCAGGATCAACAAGCAATAAAGGGTCTACTGGCAGGATCAACGAGCAATAAAGGGTCTACTGGCAGGCTCAATGAGCAATAAAGGGTCTACTGGCAGGATCGACGGGCAATAAAGGGTCTACTGGCAGGATCAACGAGCAATAAAGGGTCTACTGGCAGGCTCAATGAGCAATAAAGGGTCTACTGGCAGGATCGACAGGCAATAAAAGGTCTACTGGCAGGATCATTGGGCAATAAAGGGTCTACTGGCAGGATCCATGGGCAATAAAGGGTCTACTGGCAGGATCAACGGCAATAAAGTGTCTACTGGCAGGATTGATGGGCAATAAAAGGTCTACTGGCAGGATCGACAGGCAATAAAGGGTCTACTGGCAGGATCAATGAGCAATAAAGGGTCTAATAGCTGGATCAACAAGCAATAAAGGGTCTACTGGCAGGATCAATGGGCAATAAAGGGTCTACTGGCAGGATCAATGGGCAATAAAGGGTCTACTGGCAGGATTGATGGGCAATAAAAGGTCTACTGGCAGGATCGACGGGCAATAAAAGGTCTACTGGCAGGATCCATGGGCAATAAAGATTCTATTGGCAGGATCGACAGGCAATAAAGGGTCTACTGGCAGGATCGATGGGCAATAAAGGGTCTACTGGCAGGATCAACAAGCAATAAAGGGTCTACTGGCAGGATCAACAAGCAATAAAGGGTCTACTGGCAGGATCGACGAGCAATAATGGGCCTACTGGCAGGATCGACGGGCAATAATGGGCCTGCTGGCTGGATCGACGGGCAATAAAGGGTCTACTGGCAGGATCGACGGGCAATAAAGGATCTACTGGCAGGATCAACAAGCAATAAAGGGTCTACTGGCAGGATCAATGGGCAATAAAGGGTCTACTGGCAGGATCGATGGGCAATAAAGGGTCTACTGGCAGGATCAACAAGCAATAAAGGGTCTACTGGCAGGATCAACGAGCAATAAAGGGTCTACTGGCAGGCTCAATGAGCAATAAAGGGTCTACTGGCAGGATCGACGGGCAATAAAGGGTCTACTGGCAGGATCAACGAGCAATAAAGGGTCTACTGGCAGGCTCAATGAGCAATAAAGGGTCTACTGGCAGGATCGACAGGCAATAAAAGGTCTACTGGCAGGATCATTGGGCAATAAAGGGTCTACTGGCAGGATCCGTGGGCAATAAAGGGTCTACTGGCACGATCCATGGGCAATAAAGGGTCTACTGGCAGGATCAACGGCAATAAAGTGTCTACTGGCAGGATTGATGGGCAATAAAAGGTCTACTGGCAGGATCGACAGGCAATAAAGGGTCTACTGGCAGGATCAATGAGCAATAAAGGGTCTAATAGCTGGATCAACAAGCAATAAAGGGTCTACTGGCAGGATCAATGGGCAATAAAGGGTCTACTGGCAGGATCAATGGGCAATAAAGGGTCTACTGGCAGGATTGATGGGCAATAAAAGGTCTACTGGCAGGATCGACGGGCAATAAAAGGTCTACTGGCAGGATCCATGGGCAATAAAGATTCTATTGGCAGGATCGACAGGCAATAAAGGGTCTACTGGCAGGATCGATGGGCAATAAAGGGTCTACTGGCAGGATCAACAAGCAATAAAGGGTCTACTGGCAGGATCGACGGGCAATAAAGGGTCTACTGGCAGGATCGATGGGCAATAAAAGGTCTACTGGCAGGATCAACGAGCAATAAAGGGTCTACTGGCAGGATCAATGAGCAATAAAGGGTCTACTGGCAGAATCCATGGGCAATAAAGGGTCTACTGGCAGGATCAACGGGCAATAAAGTGTCTACTGGCAGGATTGATGGGCAATAAAAGGTCTACTGGCAGGATCGACAGGCAATAAAGATTCTATTGGCAGGATCGACAGGCAATAAAGGGTCTACTGGCAGGATCAACAAGCAATAAAGGGTCTACTGGCAGGATCGACGAGCAATAATGGGCCTACTGGCAGGATCGACGGGCAATAATGGGCCTGCTGGCTGGATCGACGGGCAATAATGGGCCTACTGGCAGTATCGACGGGCAATAATGGGCCTGCTGGCTGGATCGACGGGCAATAAAGGGTCTTCTGGCAGGATCAACGGGCAATAAAGGGTCTACTGGCAGGATCGATGGGCAATAAAAGGTCTACTGGCAGGATCAACGAGCAATAAAGGGTCTACTGGCAGGATCAATGAGCAATAAAGTGTCTACTGGCAGAATCCATGGGCAATAAAGGGTCTACTGGCAGGATCGACGGGCAATAAAGGGTCTACTGGCAGGATCAACGGGCAATAAAGTGTCTACTGGCAGGATTGATGGGCAATAAAAGGTCTACTGGCAGGATCGATGGGCAATAAAGGGTCTACTGGCAGGATCGACAGGCAATAAAGATTCTATTGGCAGGATCGACAGGCAATAAAGGGTCTACTGGCAGGATCAACAAGCAATAAAGGGTCTACTGGCAGGATCGACGAGCAATAATGGGCCTACTGGCAGGATCGACGGGCAATAAAGGGTCTACTGGCAGGATCGACAGGCAATAAAGGATCTACTGGCAGGATCAACAAGCATTAAAGGGTCTACTGGCAGGATCAATGGGCAATAAAGGGTCTACTGGCAGGATCAACAAGCAATAAAGGGTCTACTGGCAGGATCAATGGGCAATAAAGGGTCTACTGGCAGGATCGATGGGCAATAAAGGGTCTACTGGCAGGATCAACAAGCAATAAAGGGTCTACTGGCAGGATCAACGAGCAATAAAGGGTCTACTGGCAGGATCGACGGGCAATAAAGGGTCTACTGGCAGGATCAATGGGCAATAAAGGGTCTACTGGCAGGATCAACAAGCAATAAAGGGTCTACTGGCAGGATCAATGGGCAATAAAGGGTCTACTGGCAGGATCGATGGGCAATAAAGGGTCTACTGGCAGGATCAACAAGCAATAAAGGGTCTACTGGCAGGCTCAATGAGCAATAAAGGGTCTACTGGCAGGATCGACGGGCAATAAAGGGTCTACTGGCAGGATCAACAAGCAATAAAGGGTCTACTGGCAGGATCAACGAGCAATAAAGGGTCTACTGGCAGGATCGACAGGCAATAAAAGGTCTACTGGCAGGATCAATGGGCAATAAAGGGTCTACTGGCAGGATCCGTGGGCAATAAAGGGTCTACTGGCACGATCCATGGGCAATAAAGGGTCTACTGGCAGGATCAACGGCAATAAAGTGTCTACTGGCAGGATTGATGGGCAATAAAAGGTCTACTGGCAGGATCGACAGGCAATAAAGATTCTACTGGCAGGATCGACAGGCAATAAAGGGTCTACTGGCAGGATCAATGAGCAATAAAGGGTCTAATAGCTGGATCAACAAGCAATAAAGGGTCTACTGGCAGGATCAATGGGCAATAAAGGGTCTACTGGCAGGATCAATGGGCAATAAAGGGTCTACTGGCAGGATTGATGGGCAATAAAAGGTCTACTGGCAGGATCGACGGGCAACAAAAGGTCTACTGGCAGGATCCATGGGCAATAAAGATTCTATTGGCAGGATCGACAGGCAATAAAGGGTCTACTGGCAGGATCGATGGGCAATAAAGGGTCTACTGGCAGGATCAACAAGCAATAAAGGGTCTACTGGCAGGATCGACGGGCAATAAAGGGTCTACTGGCAGGATCAA
Organism: Lithobates septentrionalis; assembly: GCA_037952835.1. Classification (NCBI taxonomy): domain Eukaryota; kingdom Metazoa; phylum Chordata; class Amphibia; order Anura; family Ranidae; genus Lithobates; species Lithobates septentrionalis. Next base: position 96,370 of record JBBDGP010004963.1, read on the forward strand.
CGGGCAATAAAGGGTCTACTGGCAGGATCGATGGGCAATAAAAGGTCTACTGGCAGGATCAACGAGCAATAAAGGGTCTACTGGCAGAATCCATGGGCAATAAAGGGTCTACTGGCAGGATCAACGGGCAATAAAGGGTCTACTGGCAGGATCAACGGGCAATAAAGTGTCTACTGGCAGGATTGATGGGCAATAAAAGGTCTACTGGCAGGATCGACAGGCAATAAAGATTCTATTGGCAGGATCGACAGGCAATAAAGGGTCTACTGGCAGGATCAACAAGCAATAAAGGGTCTACTGGCAGGATCAACAAGCAATAAAGGGTCTACTGGCAGGATCGACGAGCAATAATGGGCCTACTGGCAGTATCGACGGGCAATAATGGGCCTGCTGGCTGGATCGACGGGCAATAAAGGGTCTTCTGGCAGGATCAACGGGCAATAAAGGGTCTACTGGCAGGATCGATGGGCAATAAAAGGTCTACTGGCAGGATCAACGAGCAATAAAGGGTCTACTGGCAGGATCAATGAGCAATAAAGGGTCTACTGGCAGAATCCATGGGCAATAAAGGGTCTACTGGCAGGATCGACGGGCAATAAAGGGTCTACTGGCAGGATCAACGGGCAATAAAGTGTCTACTGGCAGGATTGATGGGCAATAAAAGGTCTACTGGCAGGATCGATGGGCAATAAAGGGTCTACTGGCAGGATCGACAGGCAATAAAGATTCTATTGGCAGGATCGACAGGCAATAAAGGGTCTACTGGCAGGATCAACAAGCAATAAAGGGTCTACTGGCAGGATCGACGAGCAATAATGGGCCTACTGGCAGGATCGACGGGCAATAATGGGCCTGCTGGCTGGATCGACGGGCAATAAAGGGTCTACTGGCAGGATCGACGGGCAATAAAGGATCTACTGGCAGGATCAACAAGCATTAAAGGGTCTACTGGCAGGATCAATGGGCAATAAAGGGTCTACTGGCAGGATCAACAAGCAATAAAGGGTCTACTGGCAGGATCAATGGGCAATAAAGGGTCTACTGGCAGGATCGATGGGCAATAAAGGGTCTACTGGCAGGATCAACAAGCAATAAAGGGTCTACTGGCAGGATCAACGAGCAATAAAGGGTCTACTGGCAGGCTCAATGAGCAATAAAGGGTCTACTGGCAGGATCGACGGGCAATAAAGGGTCTACTGGCAGGATCAACAAGCAATAAAGGGTCTACTGGCAGGATCGATGGGCAATAAAGGGTCTACTGGCAGGATCAACAAGCAATAAAGGGTCTACTGGCAGGATCAACGAGCAATAAAGGGTCTACTGGCAGGCTCAATGAGCAATAAAGGGTCTACTGGCAGGATCGACGGGCAATAAAGGGTCTACTGGCAGGATCAACGAGCAATAAAGGGTCTACTGGCAGGCTCAATGAGCAATAAAGGGTCTACTGGCAGGATCGACAGGCAATAAAAGGTCTACTGGCAGGATCATTGGGCAATAAAGGGTCTACTGGCAGGATCCGTGGGCAATAAAGGGTCTACTGGCACGATCCATGGGCAATAAAGGGTCTACTGGCAGGATCAACGGCAATAAAGTGTCTACTGGCAGGATTGATGGGCAATAAAAGGTCTACTGGCAGGATCGACAGGCAATAAAGGGTCTACTGGCAGGATCAATGAGCAATAAAGGGTCTAATAGCTGGATCAACAAGCAATAAAGGGTCTACTGACAGGATCAATGGGCAATAAAGGGTCTACTGGCAGGATCAATGGGCAATAAAGGGTCTACTGGCAGGATTGATGGGCAATAAAAGGTCTACTGGCAGGATCGACGGGCAATAAAAGGTCTACTGGCAGGATCCATGGGCAATAAAGATTCTATTGGCAGGATCGACAGGCAATAAAGGGTCTACTGGCAGGATCGATGGGCAATAAAGGGTCTACTGGCAGGATCAACAAGCAATAAAGGGTCTACTGGCAGGATCGACGGGCAATAAAGGGTCTACTGGCAGGATCGATGGGCAATAAAAGGTCTACTGGCAGGATCAACGAGCAATAAAGGGTCTACTGGCAGGATCAATGAGCAATAAAGGGTCTACTGGCAGAATCCATGGGCAATAAAGGGTCTACTGGCAGGATCAACGGGCAATAAAGGGTCTACTGGCAGGATCAACGGGCAATAAAGTGTCTACTGGCAGGATTGATGGGCAATAAAAGGTCTACTGGCAGGATCGACAGGCAATAAAGATTCTATTGGCAGGATCGACAGGCAATAAAGGGTCTACTGGCAGGATCAACAAGCAATAAAGGGTCTACTGGCAGGATCGACGAGCAATAATGGGCCTACTGGCAGTATCGACGGGCAATAATGGGCCTGCTGGCTGGATCGACGGGCAATAAAGGGTCTTCTGGCAGGATCAACGGGCAATAAAGGGTCTACTGGCAGGATCGATGGGCAATAAAAGGTCTACTGGCAGGATCAACGAGCAATAAAGGGTCTACTGGCAGGATCAATGAGCAATAAAGTGTCTACTGGCAGAATCCATGGGCAATAAAGGGTCTACTGGCAGGATCGACGGGCAATAAAGGGTCTACTGGCAGGATCAACGGGCAATAAAGTGTCTACTGGCAGGATTGATGGGCAATAAAAGGTCTACTGGCAGGATCGACAGGCAATAAAGATTCTATTGGCAGGATCGACAGGCAATAAAGGGTCTACTGGCAGGATCAACAAGCAATAAAGGGTCTACTGGCAGGATCGACGAGCAATAATGGGCCTACTGGCAGTATCGACGGGCAATAATGGGCCTGCTGGCTGGATCGACGGGCAATAAAGGGTCTTCTGGCAGGATCAACGGGCAATAAAGGGTCTACTGGCAGGATCGATGGGCAATAAAAGGTCTACTGGCAGGATCAACGAGCAATAAAGGGTCTACTGGCAGGATCAATGAGCAATAAAGTGTCTACTGGCAGAATCCATGGGCAATAAAGGGTCTACTGGCAGGATCGACGGGCAATAAAGGGTCTACTGGCAGGATCAACGGGCAATAAAGTGTCTACTGGCAGGATCGATGGGCAATAAAGGGTCTACTGGCAGGATCGACAGGCAATAAAGATTCTATTGGCAGGATCGACAGGCAATAAAGGGTCTACTGGCAGGATCAACAAGCAATAAAGGGTCTACTGGCAGGATCGACGAGCAATAATGGGCCTACTGGCAGGATCGACGGGCAATAATGGGCCTGCTGGCTGGATCGACGGGCAATAAAGGGTCTACTGGCAGGATCGACAGGCAATAAAGGATCTACTGGCAGGATCAACAAGCATTAAAGGGTCTACTGGCAGGATCAATGGGCAATAAAGGGTCTACTGGCAGGATCAACAAGCAATAAAGGGTCTACTGGCAGGATCAATGGGCAATAAAGGGTCTACTGGCAGGATCGATGGGCAATAAAGGGTCTACTGGCAGGATCAACAAGCAATAAAGGGTCTACTGGCAGGATCAACGAGCAATAAAGGGTCTACTGGCAGGCTCAATGAGCAATAAAGGGTCTACTGGCAGGATCGACGGGCAATAAAGGGTCTACTGGCAGGATCAACAAGCAATAAAGGGTCTACTGGCAGGATCAACGAGCAATAAAGGGTCTACTGGCAGGCTCAATGAGCAATAAAGGGTCTACTGGCAGGATCGACAGGCAATAAAAGGTCTACTGGCAGGATCAATGGGCAATAAAGGGTCTACTGGCAGGATCCGTGGGCAATAAAGGGTCTACTGGCACGATCCATGGGCAATAAAGGGTCTACTGGCAGGATCAACGGCAATAAAGTGTCTACTGGCAGGATTGATGGGCAATAAAAGGTCTACTGGCAGGATCGACAGGCAATAAAGATTCTACTGGCAGGATCGACAGGCAATAAAGGGTCTACTGGCAGGATCAATGAGCAATAAAGGGTCTAATAGCTGGATCAACAAGCAATAAAGGGTCTACTGGCAGGATCAACGAGCAATAAAGGGTCTACTGGCAGGCTCAATGAGCAATAAAGGGTCTACTGGCAGGATCGACGGGCAATAAAGGGTCTACTGGCAGGATCAACAAGCAATAAAGGGTCTACTGGCAGGATCAACGAGCAATAAAGGGTCTACTGGCAGGCTCAATGAGCAATAAAGGGTCTACTGGCAGGATCGACAGGCAATAAAAGGTCTACTGGCAGGATCAATGGGCAATAAAGGGTCTACTGGCAGGCTCAATGAGCAATAAAGGGTCTACTGGCACGATCCATGGGCAATAAAGGGTCTACTGGCAGGATCAACGGCAATAAAGTGTCTACTGGCAGGATTGATGGGCAATAAAAGGTCTACTGGCAGGATCGACAGGCAATAAAGATTCTACTGGCAGGATCAATGAGCAATAAAGGGTCTAATAGCTGGATCAACAAGCAATAAAGGGTCTACTGGCAGGATCAATGGGCAATAAAGGGTCTACTGGCAGGATCAATGGGCAATAAAGGGTCTACTGGCAGGATTGATGGGCAATAAAAGGTCTACTGGCAGGATCGACGGGCAATAAAAGGTCTACTGGCAGGATCGATGGGCAATAAAGGGTCTACTGGTAGGATCAATGAGCAATAAAGGGTCTACTGGCAGGATCGACGGGCAATAAAGGGTCTACTGGCAGGATCGACGGGCAATAAAGGGTCTACTGGCAGGATCAACAGTGGGGACAACTGGGGGGACTCATAAAAAGGAAACCTGCCTGTTGATCCTAGTGTCAGACATAAATTAATACTATTACTTAAAGTGTAAATAAAAATAAAGTAAACAAAACTATGGTGGAAATAAATAAATAACATATACAGTACTTTGTATCAATGACCAAAACAATATTGCAAACATTCTATACTGTATAAAAATGCAATTAAAAGTAAAATTTAATTTTTTATTTGATTTGTATACATTATATATACTGTACTTTGTTTCGATGACCAAACCAATTTTCCAACAATTATTTACTGTATAAAAATGCAATTTAAAATAAAATAGCGTTTTTAATTTTTATATATTATACAAAATGTGTTTTGAAAAGACTAAGCCAATAAGCCAATATTGCAACTACTTATAAAAATGAAAAACAATTAAAAATAAACGAAAATTGTATTTCTATACAGTATATGAATGGTGCAATATTGGCATATATATATATATATATACTGTAGAAAAATGCAATTAAAAATAAAATTGTATTTTAAATTTGTTATATGTTAATGCATTATATACACTTTGTTTTGAAGAGGTTAAATATTGCAGTATTTATATACTTATAAAAATTAATAAAAAAAAACAAAATTCAAATAAAATTGTATTTTTATACAGTATATGAAAGTGATTGTAAAACCTTACACAGCACTTTTCACTACAGGTAAGCCGATAAAAAGACTTACCGGTAGGTACCGTGAATATCTCCTAAACTGCGCACTAAAGAAACGGCTCATTTGTGACATTCACTCAGCTGATGTGCCGCGACCAGCGGCTCCCGCGCGCATGCACGGGAGTGACGTCATCGCGGCTCAGGCCAATCACTTTAATGTGGAAATATTGGTACATATATACGTATACTGTATAAAAATGCAATTAAAAATAAAATTTATTTTTATACAGTACATAAAATGCTGCAATTTTGGCTTATTTATATCTATATATTAATATTTTATTTAATTTATTATTATTTTATATATATATATATATATATATATATATATATATATATATATATATATATACACAATCCAAAGGAGAGCGGCACTCATGGGTCTTGAAAGGTGAACGCACAGTGAGAGTTTAATTTCGAAAATAAAACGCCCACTGTGCGTTCACCTTTCAAGCCCCATGAGTGCCGCTCTCCTTTGGATTACATGTACTACAGTCTTTGTTGTGCACCCGGGCCCTTTTTTTATCTCTATATATATATATATATATATATATATATATATATATATATATATATATATATATATATATATATATATATATATTATATATTGTATAAAAAATATATAATTAAAAATAAAATTGTATTTTTCATTTTTATTTTAATGCATTATATACACTTTGTTCTAAAGAGATTAAATGTTGCAACATTTATATACTTAAAAAAAACACAATAAAAATAAAAACATAAATAAAATAAAAAATAAAAACACAAAATAAAAAAAAGTATTTTAATACAGTATATAAAATGCTGCAAAATTTGTTTTTATATATATATATATATATATATATATATATATATATATATATATATACACACACAATCCAAAGGAAAGCGGCACTCACGGGTCTTGAAAGGTGAACGTACGAGTTTAAATAAATATTGCATCATTCATACATTTATATACTTTTAAAACATAAAATAAAAAAAATTAAAATAAAATTAAAAATACATAATTAAAATAAAATGTTATTTATACACACTATATAAATGTTACAATAATGGCATATATATATATATATATAAAATAATAATAATAAATTAAGTTAAATTAAATATTAATAAACATTAATAAACAAAACACTTAAAAAATTGTTTTTAATTTTAATTGTATTTTTGGACAGCATCTACATTTTTTATTTTGCCACTTAATCCTTCCTACTGTCACAAGGATGGTGACATATATAAAGGGATGGTGGCAGATCCGCTGTGCTGCGGACTAATGACAAATAAATCCTGAAGGGGGAGGGGGTAGGAGGCTCAATAGACGAATCAGAATTTTAGGATGTTTCTAGTAATGCAAGATAAGAGGGATGGTGGGGGATGTTGGGGATGATTTCTTTGACATAATACCCAATGCAGACCTCTTGATTGCTCAATCAGCCAAGAAATGTCAACTGGCAGAACCAATCAGGACAGACCCGCTGGGGGCAGCAGGGGAAAGGAACCAATAAAAAGTTACATTTGCAAACTTGCTTGATGTGACAGAGAGTATAAAATCCTCCAATGTGAGCTCTTAGTGTTCGGATTCCTTAGAAAAACATCATTTATTAGACCAAAATGACTCAACCTGACCAATCAGAGGCCGGCTTTGTTAGTATTTGATTGTCTGATTGGCACGCTTCTCAGCGCCAGGATGGTAAATCACAAAAATATGTTGCAGATAACCCAAAATAAATCAATAAATGTTCAATAACAACCGGAATACAGAAATGGAGAAGAGAACCCCCACCAGACCCCTCCCCCGCCCGTGCCTGCTGCGGAGACCTGGCATTCGCCATTCTGGTGATGGTACCACTGGCATAAAGAAGGCGGGGCTAAATATTTGTCTTTTATAAGATTTGTTGTACTTACAGTTCCGTTCACTTTGATTTTATATTTTCATGACAGATACGAAAATTACTGCAGTCAATGAGAAAAAAAAACAAAACGTGTGAATATCGGCACCGCGTCATAAAACAAGGGGCGTGGTCTAAGCTAAGCCAGAAAAAGTCAAAATGTAGGGGGGCGGGGTCAGCCAAGCATAGAGGAGGAGAAAAAAATCTTATGACTAGAAGAAGAGTCCTCCAGCAGTGCAGAGTATTTCAGGAGAGGAGAGTTATAGAGGAAGGAGCAGAGTCCTCCAGCAGTGCAGAGTATTTCAGGAAAGGAGAGTTATAGAGGAAGGAGCAGAGTCCTCCAGCAGTGCAGAGTATTTCAGGAGAGGAGAGTTATAGAGGAAGGAGCAGAGTCCTCCAGCAGAGCAGAGTATTTCAGGAGAGGAGAGTTATAGAGGAAGGAGCAGAGTCCTCCAGCAGAGCAGAGTATTTCAGGAGAGGAGAGTTATAGAGGAAGGAGCAGAGTCCTCCAGCAGTGCAGAGTATTTCAGGAGAGGAGAGTTATAGAGGAAGGAGAAGAGTCCTCCAGCAGTGCAGAGTATTTCAGGAGAGGAGAGTTATAGAGGAAGAAGCAGAGTCCTCCAGCAGTGCAGAGTATTTCAGGAGAGGAGAGTTATAGAGGAAGGAGCAGAGTCCTCCAGCAGTGCAGAGTATTTCAGGAGAGGAGAGTTATAGAGGAAGGAGAAGAGTCCTCCAGCAGTGCAGAGTATTTCAGGAGAGGAGAGTTATAGAGGAAGGAGCAGAGTCCTCCAGCAGAGCAGAGTATTTCAGGAGAGGAGAGTTATAGAGGAAGGAGCAGAGTCCTCCAGCAGTGCAGAGTATTTCAGGAGAGGAGAGTTATAGAGGAAGGAGCAGAGTCCTCCAGCAGAGCAGAGTATTTCAGGAGAGGAGAGTTATAGAGGAAGGAGCAGAGTCCTCCAGCAGTGCAGAGTATTTCAGGAGAGGAGAGTTATAGAGGAAGGAGCAGAGTCCTCCAGCAGTGCAGAGTATTTCAGGAGAGGAGTTATAGAGGAAGGAGAGGAGTCATCCAGCAGTGCAGAGTATTTCAGGAGAAGAGAGTTATAGAGGAAGGAGCAGAGTCCTCCAGCAGAGCAGAGTATTTCAGGAGAGGAGAGTTATAGAGGAAGGAGCAGAGTCCTCCAGCAGTGCAGAGTATTTCAGGAGAGGAGAGTTATAGAGGAAGGAGCAGAGTCCTCCAGCAGTGCAGAGTATTTCAGGAGAGGAGTTATAGAGGAAGGAGAAGAGTCCTCCAGCAGTGCAGAGTATTTCAGGAGAGGAGAGTTATAGAGGAAGGAGCAGAGTCCTCCAGCAGTGCAGAGTATTTCAGGAAAGAGTTATAGAGGAAGGAGCAGAGTCCTCCAGCAGTGCAGAGTATTTCAGGAGAGGAGAGTTATAGGGGAAGGAGCAGAGTCCTCCAGCAGTGCAGAGTATTTCAGGAGAGGAGTTATAGAGGAAGGAGAAGAGTCCTCCAGCAGTGCAGAGTATTTCAGGAGAGGAGAGTTATAGAGGAAGGAGCAGAGTCCTCCAGCAGTGCAGAGTATTTCAGGAGAGGAGAGTTATAGAGGAAGGAGCAGAGTCCTCCAGCAGAGTATTTCAGGAGAGGAGAGTTATAGAGGAAGGAGCAGAGTCCTCCAGCAGTGCAGAGTATTTCAGGAGAGGAGAGTTATAGGGGAAGGAGCAGAGTCCTCCAGCAGTGCAGAGTATTTCAGGAGAGGAGTTATAGAGGAAGGAGAAGAGTCCTCCAGCAGTGCAGAGTATTTCAGGAGAGGAGAGTTATAGGGGAAGGAGCAGAGTCCTCCAGCAGTGCAGAGTATTTCAGGAGAGGAGTTATAGAGGAAGGAGAAGAGTCCTCCAGCAGTGCAGAGTATTTCAGGAGAGAAGAGTTATGGAGGAAGGAGCAGAGTCCTCCAGCAGTGCAGAGTATTTCAGGAGAGGAGAGTTATAGAGGAAGGAGCAGAGTCCTCCAGCAGAGCAGAGTATTTCAGGAGAGGAGAGTTATAGAGGAAGGAGCAGAGTCCTCCAGCAGTGCAGAGTATTTCAGGAGAGGAGAGTTATAGAGGAAGGAGCAGAGTCCTCCAGCAGTGCAGAGTATTTCAGGAGAGGAGTTATAGAGTCCCCCAGCAGAGAAGAGTATTTCAGGAGAGAGAGTTATAGAGGAAGGAGCAGAGTCCTCCAGCAGTGCAGAGTATTTCAGGAGAGGAGAGTTATAGAGGAAGGAGCAGAGTCCTCCAGCAGTGCAGAGTATTTCAGGAGAGGAGAGTTATAGAGGAAGGAGCAGAGTCCTCCAGCAGTGCAGAGTATTTCAGGAGAGGAGAGTTATAGAGGAAGGAGCAGAGTCCTCCAGCAGTGCAGAGTATTTCAGGAGAGGAGAGTTATAGAGGAAGGAGCAGAGTCCTCCAGCAGAGTATTTCAGGAGAGGAGAGTTATAGAGGAAGGAGCAGAGTCCTCCAGCAGAGTATTTCAGGAGAGGAGAGTTATAGAGGAAGGAGCAGAGTCCTCCAGCAGTGCAGAGTATTTCAGGAGAGGAGAGTTATAGAGGAAGGAGCAGAGTCCCCCAGCAGAGAAGAGTATTTCAGGAGAGAGAGTTATAGAGGAAGGAGCAGAGTCCTCCAGCAGTGCAGAGTATTTCAGGAGAGGAGAGTTATAGAGGAAGGAGCAGAGTCCTCCAGCAGTGCAGAGTATTTCAGGAGAGGAGAGTTATAGAGGAAGGAGCAGAGTCCTCCAGCAGTGCAGAGTATTTCAGGAGAGGAGAGTTATAGAGGAAGGAGCAGAGTCCTCCAGCAGTGCAGAGTATTTCAGGAGAGGAGAGTTATAGAGGAAGGAGCAGAGTCCTCCAGCAGAGTATTTCAGGAGAGGAGAGTTATAGAGGAAGGAGCAGAGTCCTCCAGCAGAGTATTTCAGGAGAGGAGAGTTATAGAGGAAGGAGCAGAGTCCTCCAGCAGTGCAGAGTATTTCAGGAGAGGAGAGTTATAGAGGAAGGAGCAGAGTCCTCCAGCAGAGCAGAGTATTTCAGGAGAGGAGAGTTATAGAGGAAGGAGCAGAGTCCTCCAGCAGAGTATTTCAGGAGAGGAGAGTTATAGAGGAAGGAGCAGAGTCCTCCAGCAGAGCAGAGTATTTCAGGAGAGGAGAGTTATAGAGGAAGGAGAAGAGTCCTCCAGCAGTGCAGAGTATTTCAGGAGAGGAGAGTTATAGAGGAAGGAGCAGAGTCCTCCAGCAGAGCAGAGTATTTCAGGAGAGGAGAGTTATAGAGGAAGGAGCAGAGTCCTCCAGCAGTGCAGAGTATTTCAGGAGAGGAGAGTTATAGAGGAAGGAGCAGAGTCCCCCAGCAGAGAAGAGTATTTCAGGAGAGAGAGTTATAGAGGAAGGAGCAGAGTCCTCCAGCAGTGCAGAGTATTTCAGGAGAGGAGAGTTATAGAGGAAGGAGCAGAGTCCTCCAGCAGTGCAGAGTATTTCAGGAGAGGAGAGTTATAGAGGAAGGAGCAGAGTCCTCCAGCAGTGAGGAGTATTTCAGGAGAGGAGAGTTATAGAGGAAGGAGCAGAGTCCTCCAGCAGTGCAGAGTATTTCAGGAGAGGAGAGTTATAGAGGAAGGAGCAGAGTCCTCCAGCAGTGCAGAGTATTTCAGGAGAGGAGAGTTATAGAGGAAGGAGCAGAGTCCTCCAGCAGTGCAGAGTATTTCAGGAGAGGAGAGTTATAGAGGAAGGAGCAGAGTCCTCCAGCAGAGTATTTCAGGAGAGGAGAGTTATAGAGGAAGGAGCAGAGTCCTCCAGCAGAGTATTTCAGGAGAGGAGAGTTATAGAGGAAGGAGCAGAGTCCTCCAGCAGTGCAGAGTATTTCAGGAGAGGAGAGTTATAGAGGAAGGAGCAGAGTCCCCCAGCAGAGAAGAGTATTTCAGGAGAGAGAGTTATAGAGGAAGGAGCAGAGTCCTCCAGCAGTGCAGAGTATTTCAGGAGAGGAGAGTTATAGAGGAAGGAGCAGAGTCCTCCAGCAGTGCAGAGTATTTCAGGAGAGGAGAGTTATAGGGGAAGGAGCAGAGTCCTCCAGCAGTGCAGAGTATTTCAGGAGAGAAGAGTTATGGAGGAAGGAGCAGAGTCCTCCAGCAGAGCAGAGTATTTCAGGAGAGGAGAGTTATAGAGGAAGGAGCAGAGTCCTCCAGCAGTGCAGAGTATTTCAGGAGAGGAGAGTTATAGAGGAAGGAGCAGAGTCCTCCAGCAGTGCAGAGTATTTCAGGAGAGGAGAGTTATAGAGGAAGGAGCAGAGTCCCCCAGCAGTGCAGAGTATTTCAGGAGAGGAGAGTTATGGAGGAAGGAGCAGAGTCCTCCAGCAGAGCAGAGTATTTCAGGAGAGAAGAGTTATGGAGGAAGGAGCAGAGTCCTCCAGCAGTGCAGAGTATTTCAGGAGAGGAGAGTTATAGAGGAAGGAGCAGAGTCCTCCAGCAGTGCAGAGTATTTCAGGAGAGGAGAGTTATAGAGGAAGGAGCAGAGTCCTCCAGCAGTGCAGAGTATTTCAGGAGAGGAGAGTTATAGAGGAAGGAGCAGAGTCCTCCAGCAGTGCAGAGTATTTCAGGAGAGGAGAGTTATAGAGGAAGGAGCAGAGTCCTCCAGCAGTGCAGAGTATTTCAGGAGAGGAGAGTTATAGAGGAAGGAGCAGAGTCCTCCAGCAGTGCAGAGTATTTCAGGAGAGGAGAGTTATAGAGGAGGGAGAAGAGTCCTCCAGCAGTGCAGAGTATTTCAGGAGAGGAGAGTTATAGAGGAAGGAGCAGAGTCCTCCAGCAGTGCAGAGTATTTCAGGAGAGGAGAGTTATAGAGGAAGGAGCAGAGTCCTCCAGCAGTGCAGAGTATTTCAGGAGAGGAGAGTTATAGAGGAAGGAGCAGAGTCCTCCAGCAGTGCAGAGTATTTCAGGAGAGAAGAGTTATGGAGGAAGGAGCAGAGTCCTCCAGCAGTGCAGAGTATTTCAGGAGAGGAGAGTTATAGAGGAAGGAGCAGAGTCCTCCAGCAGTGCAGAGTATTTCAGGAGAGGAGAGTTATAGAGGAAGGAGCAGAGTCCTCCAGCAGTGCAGAGTATTTCAGGAGAGGAGAGTTATAGAGGAAGGAGCAGAGTCCTCCAGCAGTGCAGAGTATTTCAGGAGAGGAGAGTTATAGAGGAAGGAGCAGAGTCCTCCAGCAGAGCAGAGTATTTCAGGAGAGGAGAGTTAAAGAGGAAGGAGCAGAGTCCTCCAGCAGTGCAGAGTATTTCAGGAGAGGAGAGTTATAGAGGAAGGAGCAGAGTCCTCCAGCAGTGCAGAGTATTTCAGGAGAGGAGAGTTATAGGGGAAGGAGCAGAGTCCTCCAGCAGTGCAGAGTATTTCAGGAGAGGAGTTATAGAGGAAGGAGCAGAGTCCCCCAGCAGTGCAGAGTATTTCAGGAGAGGAGAGTTATAGAGGAAGGAGCAGAGTCCTCCAGCAGTGCAGAGTATTTCAGGAGAGGAGAGTTATAGGGGAAGGAGCAGAGTCCTCCAGCAGTGCAGAGTATTTCAGGAGAGAAGAGTTATGGAGGAAGGAGCAGAGTCCTCCAGCAGTGCAGAGTATTTCAGGAGAGGAGAGTTATAGAGGAAGGAGCAGAGTCCTCCAGCAGAGCAGAGTATTTCAGGAGAGGAGAGTTATAGAGGAAGGAGCAGAGTCCTCCAGCAGAGCAGAGTATTTCAGGAGAGGAGAGTTATAGAGGAAGGAGCAGAGTCCTCCAGCAGAGCAGAGTATTTCAGGAGAGGAGAGTTATAGAGGAAGGAGCAGAGTCCTCCAGCAGTGCAGAGTATTTCAGGAGAGGAGAGTTATAGAGGAAGGAGCAGAGTCCTCCAGCAGTGCAGAGTATTTCAGGAGAGGAGAGTTATAGGGGAAGGAGCAGAGTCCTCCAGCAGTGCAGAGTATTTCAGGAGAGAAGAGTTATGGAGGAAGGAGCAGAGTCCTCCAGCAGTGCAGAGTATTTCAGGAGAGGAGAGTTATAGAGGAAGGAGCAGAGTCCTCCAGCAGTGCAGAGTATTTCAGGAGAGGAGAGTTATAGAGGAAGAAGCAGAGTCCTCCAGCAGTGCAGAGTATTTCAGGAGAGGAGAGTTATGGAGGAAGGAGCAGAGTCCTCCAGCAGAGCAGAGTATTTCAGGAGAGGAGAGTTATAGAGGAAGGAGCAGAGTCCTCCAGCAGTGCAGAGTATTTCAGGAGAGGAGAGTTATAGAGGAAGGAGCAGAGTCCTCCAGCAGTGCAGAGTATTTCAGGAGAGGAGAGTTATAGAGGAAGGAGCAGAGTCCTCCAGCAGTGCAGAGTATTTCAGGAGAGGAGAGTTATAGAGGAAGGAGCAGAGTCCTCCAGCAGTGCAGAGTATTTCAGGAGAGGAGAGTTATAGAGGAAGGAGCAGAGTCCTCCAGCCAGTGCAGAGTATTTCAGGAGAGGAGAGTTATAGAGGAAGGAGCAGAGTCCTCCAGCAGTGCAGAGTATTTCAGGAGAGGAGAGTTATAGAGGAAGGAGCAGAGTCCTCCAGCAGTGCAGAGTATTTCAGGAGAGGAGAGTTATAGAGGAAGGAGCAGAGTCCTCCAGCAGTGCAGAGTATTTCAGGAGAGGAGAGTTATAGAGGAAGGAGCAGAGTCCTCCAGCAGTGCAGAGTATTTCAGGAGAGGAGAGTTATAGAGGAAGGAGCAGAGTCCTCCAGCAGTGCAGAGTATTTCAGGAGAGGAGAGTTATAGAGGAAGGAGCAGAGTCCTCCAGCAGTGCAGAGTATTTCAGGAGAGGAGAGTTATAGAGGAAGGAGCAGAGTCCTCCAGCAGAGCAGAGTATTTCAGGAGAGGAGAGTTAAAGAGGAAGGAGCAGAGTCCTCCAGCAGAGCAGAGTATTTCAGGAGAGGAGAGTTATAGAGGAAGGAGCAGAGTCCTCCAGCAGTGCAGAGTATTTCAGGAGAGGAGAGTTATAGAGGAAGGAGCAGAGTCCTCCAGCAGAGCAGAGTATTTCAGGAGAGGAGAGTTATAGAGGAAGGAGCAGAGTCCTCCAGCAGTGCAGAGTATTTCAGGAGAGGAGAGTTATAGAGGAAGGAGCAGAGTCCTCCAGCAGTGCAGAGTATTTCAGGAGAGGAGAGTTATAGAGGAAGGAGCAGAGTCCTCCAGCAGAGCAGAGTATTTCAGGAGAGGAGAGTTAAAGAGGAAGGAGCAGAGTCCTCCAGCAGAGCAGAGTATTTCAGGAGAGGAGAGTTATAGAGGAAGGAGCAGAGTCCTCCAGCAGTGCAGAGTATTTCAGGAGAGGAGAGTTATAGAGGAAGGAGCAGAGTCCTCCAGCAGAGCAGAGTATTTCAGGAGAGGAGAGTTATAGAGGAAGGAGCAGAGTCCTCCAGCAGAGCAGAGTATTTCAGGAGAGGAGAGTTAAAGAGGAAGGAGCAGAGTCCTCCAGCAGAGCAGAGTATTTCAGGAGAGGAGAGTTATAGAGGAAGGAGCAGAGTCCTCCAGCAGTGCAGAGTATTTCAGGAGAGGAGAGTTATAGAGGAAGGAGCAGAGTCCTCCAGCAGAGCAGAGTATTTCAGGAGAGGAGAGTTATAGAGGAAGGAGCAGAGTCCTCCAGCAGTGCAGAGTATTTCAGGAGAGGAGAGTTATAGAGGAAGGAGCAGAGTCCTCCAGCAGTGCAGAGTATTTCAGGAGAGGAGAGTTATAGAGGAAGGAGCAGAGTCCTCCAGCAGAGCAGAGTATTTCAGGAGAGGAGAGTTATAGAGGAAGGAGCAGAGTCCTCCAGCAGTGCAGAGTATTTCAGGAGAGGAGAGTTATAGAGGAAGGAGAAGAGTCCTCCAGCAGTGCAGAGTATTTCAGGAGAGGAGAGTTATAGAGGAAGGAGCAGAGTCCTCCAGCAGAGCAGAGTATTTCAGGAGAGGAGAGTTATAGAGGAAGGAGCAGAGTCCTCCAGCAGTGCAGAGTATTTCAGGAGAGGAGAGTTATAGAGGAAGGAGCAGAGTCCTCCAGCAGTGCAGAGTATTTCAGGAGAGGAGAGTTATAGAGGAAGAAGCAGAGTCCTCCAGCAGTGCAGAGTATTTCAGGAGAGGAGAGTTATAGAGGAAGGAGCAGAGTCCTCCAGCAGAGCAGAGTATTTCAGGAGAGGAGAGTTATAGAGGAAGGAGAGCTCCAGCAG